>PVJO010010400.1:0-64458 GCA_004026905.1 Hystrix cristata
GGAGAGAAAACAACCTTTATTATCTCAACCCCCTGACTTCATTGGCCTTTGATGCTCCTTTTCCTTGGGCCAACGTTGGTCACACCTCATCCTGGAGTCTTCAGGCCTCTGGCAAGTGTTTGGTGTCTGAAGACCACCCACTGAAGCCAGCGTTTCAGGGCGAGGGTGTTAAGCAGAAGCAGTGTGAACGGTGGGCCGAGACAGCCGGGCCTGGGCGGTGAGGTCGCCATGTCCACCAAGGTCCCCATCTATCTGAAGCGCACCAGCCGTAAGGGCAAGAAGGAGAAGCTGCGAGACCTGCTGTCCTCTGACATGATCAGCCCGCCTCTTGGGGACTTTCGCCACACCATTCATATTGGCAGTGGCGGAGGAAGTGACATGTTTGGGGACATCTCCTTCCTGCAGGGCAAGTTTCACCTCTTACCAGGAACAACCATAGAGGAGCCAGAGGAGGATGGCAGCTTCGACATCCCCTTCCAGTTCACCCGCACTGCCACCATATGCAGACGGGAGCTCCCCGATGGGCCGTCACCACTGCTCAAGAACGCCATCTCCCTCCCGGTCATCGGTGGGCCTCAGGCTCTCACCCTGCCCACAGCCCAAGCCCCACCCAAGCCCCCTCGCCTGCACCTAGAGATGCCTCAGTCTTCCCCGCAGCCTTCCCCACAGGAGGCAGGAAGTGTGGACGTCTGGAGGATTCCAGAAGCTGGCTCACCCCGCAATGGGCTGACCCCAGAGTCAGAGGCCGAGGAGCCCTTCCTGTCCCATGCCAGCTCATTGCTGTCCCTGCATGTGGACCTGGGGCCCTCTATTCTGGACGATGTCCTCCAGATCATGGATCAGGACCTGGACCGCATGCAGATTCCCACATAGGACCCTTGGCTGATCATGCAGGGAGGCCAGGCTGGGGTGACCCTGGGAGGCAGGGTGTGGACACGGCCCACCTGTGGTCACTGGCCAGTGATTCTTAGTTTGAGCTTTTGTTTCCCTCCTTCCTGCCCTCTCCCCTTGGGAACAATGTGCCTCATTGATTTCCCCTAACAACCTGCCGAGGACATGTGCAGAAGTCAGCCTCCAGATGTGTCCTGCCTTGTGCCCTGCCCCATCCCTTCCTCACATGACCAGGAGATTCTGGTTGCAATAAAACATGCTGCTGCCGGTGGTTGAGCAGCCGGTACCCTTGCCCCAGCTTCCTCCCAAAGGTAGGCCAGTCTTTGGGAGCTGTGGGCTCAGCTGGGTGAGACTCACTCCGGAGGGCTTAGGGAAGGCAGGCCCACCCCTCAGCAGGGTGATGCCTGCTTCTGAGTTTATGGAGAGAAGGAAGCAGGAACAAATCGAGTGTTAGTTATGGCTATGTGGGCACCGTTTCAGGTGTTTGGCGAGGGGTGGCTGAGCCTGGGTCAAGTCCCCGCCTTGGCGGCTGGAGTCTGCCAGGTGAGAGCCAAGAGTAAAGGAATGACCACAAACTTTGCACAAAGGGTCAAAGCGTCTCCAGCTCCAGGGGGCTGAGGGAGCACAGAGGAAGGCAGGATGGGCCCAAGGGATCTGACGATGCTGATCAGTGGACTCGCCCATCAGCAGCTGTTCATTGACCACCCACCTACTGCCTACTTGGCATGGCCCAGGTGCTGGGGATACAAGGCAATAGAAGCCCTGCTGTCTTGGAGCTCACATTCTGGATGGGAGAAGGATATTAAATGTGTATACAAGTAAGAGACGATTCCCAGCCTGGTGAATGCTAGGAAGAAAACAATGCAATCAGAATGCCTGGGGAGAGGGGTGCCCCCAGCTGAGACAGTGGTGTCAGGGCACACTAGGGTGACAGATGTGATTCTGAGCCAACAGGCTCATGCATACGCAAAGGCACTGAGGCCCCAAAGTGAATGACAGGGAGCAGCCACTGTGTGGGAGGAAAGAACGTGGAGCGTCTCCCGGTGGCAGCTAGACTGTGTGAGACTCTGTCTCTCCAACTCTAACCGGAGTCAGTGATACCTACCTTGAAGGGTAGATGGGAAAGTTAGGGATAACTTTGATTAATTTACACATGAAAAATATTTGAAAAATGGTTATGACCTGGGACCCAAGAATTTGAATCTTGGGAAAGGCAGAACTGCGAAGCTGGAAAACAGATTGGTGTCAGCTGAGAAGTTGTGCTGCTTGCAAGGCTGAACCTGGGGGAATTGAGACAGGGGAGACACAGTCAGTTTAGAGTGTCACCATTTGGCTGAACGGAGGATGGGGGCAGCCACTGCAGGTACGGGGAGGGGTGCTCAAGGTGGGGACAGAGAGGAGGAGGATATGCCAAGATGGGCTGAGCGCCTGGCACAGACCACGAGTTCAGGTTACAGTGGCCCCTTATCCATCCTTTAAACCTTTGAATCCCAGACCCCCCCATCATTTCTTGTCTCCAGGAAGGGATTTCATACAGAGGTAGCAGAGCAGGTAATGCATTTTTTTTTTCAAATTGCAGTAAAATGTGCATAACAAAATCTACCAAGTTTTGTTTGTTTTGTGGGACTAGGGATGGAACCCAGGGGCTTGTGCATGCTAGACACATGCTCCACCAGGCAGTTACGTCCCCAGCCCCCAGGATCTACATTTGAAATGTACTTTTCAGTGGCATTAATTACACTTACATTATTCTGCAACCATCACCAGCATCCATCTCCAGCGTGTTTTCCCAAACAAGCTCTGTCCACAGTAAACACTAACTTCCCATTTTGCTCCCCCATTTCCTGGCAACCTCCATTCTACTGTGTCTCTATGAATCTGACTACTCTGAGTACCTCATATAAGTGGAATCACACAGTATTTGTCTCTTTGTGACTGGCTTGCTTCAATTAGCTTAAGTCCTTAAAGGTTCATCAGTGTGGCAGCATGGGGCAGAATTCTCCCATTTTGAGGATGATTAATATTCCACTGTGTAGGTAGGTCAGATTTTGTTTATCTGCCCTCTGATGGACACCTGGATTGCTTCTACCTTTCAGCTACTGTGAATGTTGCTGGTATGAACATGCATATATAAATATCTGTTCAAGATTCTGCTTTCAAAAAAAAAAAAAAAAGACTCTGCTTTCAGTTCTTTGGGGCTATATCCAGAAGTAGAATTGCTGAATCACAGTAGTTCATTTTGGTGGGGGGTGGTGCTGGGGATCAAACTCAGGGCCTTGCGCTTGCTGGGCAAGCACTGTACCACTGAACTAAATCCCCAACCAACTAATTCACTTTTAACTCTGTGAAGAACTGCCCAATCATTACTCATAGTTCCTGTACCATTTTGTATTCCTATCACGTGTTTCAGTTTTCATCTGAATTTTTTCATGTAAAGACTGGGGATTTCACTGTCTGGAGTGGGATCCGACCCCAGCTCTGTGGGACCCCGAAGCCTGTAGTTGACCAAACCCTCTACCCCACTGGGCTTCAGCTGCAGGGCCTGGCGAAGTCTGAGAAGGCCCAGAGTTGGGGCAGGCGAAGGACAGCACCTTCGCGCCTGCAGACTCCAGCACTCAGGCAGCCTGTCCCCTTCTGCTGAAGGGAAAACAAGCGAAAGACACCTTTACAGCCTCACCCAGCCAGGGAGCTGCACCTTACCTTGGACCCGGCCTCGGCTACACAGTGAGTTCAAGGCCAGCCTGAACTACCCAGTGAGATCCTGTCTCAGAAAACAAACAAACAAAAAATGATAGTCCACACAAAATCGATGAAAAATTGCAGACACCAAAATTCAGAAAATGTTTATTTGACATGAGTGCATTAAGTACATTCATTATCACACAGAATGTACTGACTTATAAGGATTCATATTAGACACAACAAAGTCCATTCGCTATCAGGTGCACACATTATTCACATGTTGTATCTGTACTCTGATTGGTCATTTAGCAATAGTCTCAAGTTCATCTGTTTACTCAGGTGTTTATCTCTCATTCAAAGGTGCCAGCTTGGGTACAAATACCTAATTATAATTTATATTAAGTATTGTCAGTAATATTATTTATTTCTATTTATATATATTAGTATTTTATTTTATTTTTGGGTGCTGGGGATTGAACTTGGCCTTTGCTTGCTAGGCAAGCGCTCTACCACTTGAGCTAAATCTCAAACCGACCTTCATTTTTCACTCTTGGTCATTCTCCCTTTATTTTTTTGTTTTTTATTTTTCTTTTTTTATTCTTCCTTTATAAATTACTTTTCCCCAAGCTTTTTACTTAGCAACATTTCAAACTTACAGAAATACTGAAATAATAGCATAGTAACTATCCATATACATTCATTTTGATTAGCCCATTTTATCATTTTGCCTCTTTGCATATAGACTTTTTTCCTGATCTTTTGAAAGTTGCAGAAGTCATGACACTTCATATCAAATACTTTAACATTTATGAACTTATTTTATTAAATTTTTTTTTTGATGGTGCCGGGGATCGAACTCAGGGCCTTGTGCTTGCAAGGCAAGTGTATTAAATTTATTTTTTAAACAGACACATTAAAATTGTATGTATGCAGTACCATGTAATGTTTCGATACAGGTATTCACTGTATAATAATCAAATCAAGGTAAGCATATCTATCTCCTCAAACATTTATCATTGTTTGAGGCAAAAACATTAAAAATTCTTACTTTTAGGTTTTCTTTTCTTTTTTTCTTTATTTATTTGTACTTGGAATTGGATCCAAGGCCTTGTGTATGGTAGGCAAGTGCTCTATCACTGAACTACATCCCCCAGCTTCTTTTTAAATTTTGAGATGGTTTTGATAAATTGTCTGAGCTGGGCTTGAACTTGCAATCCTGACTCAGCCTCTCAAGTAGCCAGGATTATAGCCTTGAACTACCATACCTGATGTCATAGTCTGTAAGTTTGTCTTTTCTGTTTTTTTCTTTCCATACTACACTGAAGGCAATTTCTTCCTATCTTTCAGTTTAGTTGTTCTATCTTCAGTGTGTCTAGGCAAGCACTCTACCACTGAGCTAAATCCCCAACCCCTCTAATCTGCTTTTAACCCATTCATGCATTGTGTTCATTTTGGTTACTGTATTTTTCAGCTCTAGAAGTTTTGTGGGGTTCTTTCTTTCTTTCTTTTTTTTTTTTTTTTGGTGCTGGGGATTGAACTCAGGGCCTTGTGCTTGAAGGCAAGCATTCTAATCACTGAGCTAAATCCCCAGCATCTGTGAGGTTCTTCCAAAAAATTTTTTTTCCTTTTCAAAATTTGATGTAACAGTTTTTAATAGTTATGTGTTCCCTACAGATTTTTTTTATGTTTGTCTTTAACTTATCTAAAGTTAAGGCCAGTGTTATTTTATGGTTGGTACCAGATAATTCCAATATTTTAAGTCTTCAGGGTCCATTTGTGTTTTCCAGTTTTGTACTGATCCTTTGCAAGGTTTGTGTTTCTTTGTTTGCCAGGTTACTTTTTATCATGGGCTGGGCATTGTATCTTACAAAATAGTTTTAGAACTATTTAAGGCCCATTCCTTCAGCAAGTATATTACCTGGAGCCAAATGTGCTTGTCTCTGCCAGATGATTGGGGCATTGTAAGAATGGGTCCTTTTTAATCCATGTACAAGGGTTGACCTTTCCTCACCACCTAGATAATAAATGGAATGGATCCCATCTTAAAGTCTGTATATGTCAGTGTATGTGTCAGGTATCTGACTTCCCACCTTGGGTAAGTTGTGGATTTTTATTTTTGTCCCTCCCCCTAAAGGCTGCCAAACAATCGTTTAATTTCACAGTTATTATATCTTCCAGGTCAGCAAATGTCTCCAGGACAAAAACTACTTTAAATCCTGGGTTTACTCTCTAGGTTTTAGCCTCCTGAATGTTGGCCCAGTAATTCTTCACTGTACTGTTAGCTTTACCAATGCTTTTTTTTTTTTTCATTCACTTTTTCTGTGTTTTAATTTCTCTTCAGGAGGAGGGCTGTAATCAAATACCTAAGCAGATGCCTGGCTCCCCTTAACTAACTGAAAGTAACATTAAGAGGAAACATTTCAGGGGATTCACTGGGCTTCATTTGTATTTCTCCATGCCTTCTCCAAGGGCAAACTTGTTTTCTCTTAAAAACTGAAATCGCTCACCCCTTTTTTACTTTCTTGCCCAGCGGCATTAGAACACAAAATGGCCTATAGACAATCTCAATTCGTGATTTAGACATTGTTCTTGGTGGCCCCTGATGGAAGCTTTTTTCCCTTGGGTCCTGAAGGCTCTAACTCAGCCCTCTAGAGCCCAGGACTGCAGGAACAGGAAACATTTTGCAAGTCATTAGCTGCTATTATAAGAGGCAGTGCTACCACTTTCCAAGGTTCCTATCTGTAAGAAACTCTATAGATATCGTTCAGCAATGTAGCATTTTTTTTTTTTTTTTTTGGTGCCGAGGATGGAACTCAGGACCTTGTGTTTGCAAGGCAAGCACTGTAACCACTGAGCTAAATCCCCAGCCCCAAGCATTTCTTAAGAGTCCTAAAATAACTAGATGCAGGCCAGGTGCTGTGGGGCATGCCTGTAATCCCAGCACTCAGGAGGCTGAGGCAGGAGGATCACTGCAAGTTCGAGGCCTGCTTGGGTTACACAGTGAGTGCAAGGCCAGCTTGAACTACATAGCAAGACCCTGTCTCAAAAACAAAAAACAGGGCTGGGGATTTAGCTCAGTGGTTAGAGTGCTTGCCTTGTAAGCACAAGGCCCTGAGTTTGATTCCCAGCACCAAAACAAAAAACAAACAAAAAAACTGAATGCTAGGCTCATAAACTGCCTTTCCAATTATACAGAATTAGCCTACTTATTATTACTAATATGTTAAATGGAAACATTTACTTAAACAGAGAAGTGAACAAATCTTTTGTAGCTCAATTAATTTCTTTTTCAATTAAGGTGTTTTTTTTGGGGGGGTGCTGGCAATCAAACTCAAGGCCTTGGGCTTGCTAGGTGAGCGCTCTACCACTTGAGATAAATCCCCAACCCCTCAGTTAAGTTTTAGAAGGGAATAAACCCATGTAACCCCAAGCAGATGAAGAAAAAAATCTTACTTAAACTCAGTACCCACCTCTTCCCCTTGTCCTGACTGCTATCACCATAGACTAGTGTGACTAAGTAACTTCACGTGAAAGGAAACATACAACATGTCCTCTTTTGTTCAATAGTAAGTTTGGGTTTTTTTTTAGTTCTTAAGGTTCACTCATGTTGTATAGTAATAGTTTGCTCTCACATGGCTGTTTCTGCTTTTGTTGTGGATGCTGAGGGTTGAACCGAGGGTCTCATAAATATACAAACCCCATGCTCTCCCAATGAGCTACATCCCCAGCCCTCGCCCTGCTATTTACTCCATCTACTGCTGATGGGCCAGAGGGTTATTTCCAGCTTGAACTTGTTACAAATGTTGCTGTGAACATTCTTGCACAAGATTTTTGTCCACATATCCAGGATATGGGTTTGCTGAGATATTGGGTATATGTCCAGCTTTAGGACAAGTGCACCTGCTTTCAATGTTGGGAATTGAATCCAGGTTCTTTTATATGCCAGACAAGCTCTCCACCACTGAACTAAATCTCCAGTCCTTTTAAAATTTTATTTTGAGACAGGGTCATGCCAAGTTGCTCAGGTTGGTCTTGGACTTTTGATCTTCCTGCCTCAGCCTCCTGAGTAGCTGGGATTACACCATGCCCAACAACTAGCACACTCTTTATTCCTGGTTTGAAGTCACCTCTGATACCCTTGTCCTCACAATCTTTTGGCTCCCAGGGGTAAAAAATGCACCAGTATTGTCTTTAGGTTTTTCTTCCAAGCTGCTGACAACCACTCGGCAAGTTCTGAAGCTGGTGCAGGGTTGGCAATGATTAGTATCTCACAACTCTCATTTGCCAAGGACAATTTTAAGGCACAGTGATGGTAAGATATGTCCTGATTCTGAAACATTAATTTTGGAGTTGTGAAATAAGGTATATTAGAGAAATACCAACAACAAAGCAGTTAACTTGGACAGAGGATGAACAGGGAGAGAGGCTGACGGAAGTGCCAGTGTAGTAGGCAAGAGGGAAGGGTCACTGGTATTACAGAAATTGAGGTTAGCGAACAGATCTCTAAACCTATTGAAATGGAGGCTATGGTGCTGGGATTACAGGCGTGCACCACGACCCCTGGTTTTACAGCAGTTATTTCAAATGGAATGCAGGAACATAATCCCCATCAAATTGGAACAGACTTGAAAATAGGGGAATAGAAAGGGAATGGAAAAAAAAATCTCCTTTGAAAGGGCAAAGAGAAATGGGGTGACAATCAAAGGTAGACTGTGGCTTAAGAAAAAGCTACACTGATTTTTCCGTGTTTGCATACAAATTTGCATCATGATTCGTCGGTGGAGAAATGAATGCTACAGAAGAGAAAGAATAGTTGCATCAGGCAAATTCTTTGGAACTTGAGTGGAGGAAATAAATTTAGATGGAGTAGAAAAGGAAGAGAAAAGAGGCAGTCACCAGTGAGGTTTGGGGGCTGGGTTTAGTGGCAGGAAAGTAAGATGACTTGTCAGGTCGCGATTGTCAGGCCGAAAAACTGCCCTATTGTGGGCATTAACTTTCCTCTCTCTAATGTGGGCGTGTATTAGCTAGGCGCGGGGGTGCGTGCCTGTAACCCCAGCACTCTGGGAGGATGAGGCAGGAAGATCGTAAATTCGAGCCCAGTCTGGACAATTTAGCTACCTAGCGAGACCCTGGCTCAAAATTTAAAAGTAGAGAAAAGGCTGGAGATGTGGCTCAGTGTGAAGGCCCGGGGTTTAATCCACAGTATTGCAAAACATAAAATAAAATAAGCGCAAATTTGGGAACACAACTGGACTAGTTACCACTCTCACCTTTAGCTACACCCAGCCGCTCACCGGGCAAAGGGCTAGCCGCGTAGCTAAAGGTCAGCTAGGCAGGAACTTCCGCTCCACCTCGCGCATCTCCGGGCCTCACAGCTGTCACCAACCTTCCGCCTCCTTACTGCTCCACTAGGACGGACCCTTATGGCCTCCCGCTCCTGGCCGCAGCGGAGGTACCACCCGGGTCCCCAGGGCTCTCCCTTTTCCCTCCCGGTCTGGACGGACAGGGGCGGGGCTCGTTCTCCTGTGCTCGCTCTCGTACACCGTGCGCGCGCACCCCGAGATGCGCCTGCGCAGAACGATGAGAAACCCTGTGCCCCGGTGAGGTTCTTGGCGCCTGCGCTCTGCGGGCTTCAGGGCCTCCCGGCCTGAGGGAGAGAAGCGAGGAAGATGGCGGCTGTGGTGGAGAATGTAGTGAAGCTGTGAGTGGTCGTTTGTTTCTCTCTTGGGCCGGGAGGTCTCGTAAAGGACCGGGAGTAGGATACGGTGCGGAAAAAAGACAAGGCGGAGAGAGAGGACATGCCGGGAAGGCTGTGTAGCGACTCCTAGTTAGGAGGGCAACAGGAGGCTCGGGAGAAGACGTTGCGCTTCTTTGGAAACTTGTGGAGGCCCTGAGGGGGGCACACGGGAGCCCCTGACGGGTAGCCTCTCTGCGGGGCCGAGCGGCCAGCGTGCTCAGGGTTTCCGGGTCCCGAGCGTGGTTCCTGGCTGCGCGCGAGAGACTCCCGTCCTGGCTGCGCTCTCGAGGCGTCTCAGTCGGTCCGCGGGAGCCGGGCCGAGGCCCCAGGAGGTCCCCTCCCCACCCGCCGCCGGCCACCGAGCAGCCGGCTCTGCGGCCTCTCCGGGGTGCAGGACTGCGGGGCTGTTTTGTTCTGAACCGCCCCGTGACGTTTAGCGGGTAGTCAGATAGCTGGTACCCAAGAATAGAATATTCTTGGGGAGAATTGGTCGAGTAACACAAACAGAAGGGAAAGAACTTCAAGGCAGTGGGTCTTTGCGCCATCAAAACCCAGGAACTGGACCGAAGTCGTCTGGGACGACTTAATAGCCTACAGGAACCCCTGGGTGGGCGTTCTCTGCACTACAGATGCAATTGTGCGCGTCAGATTCCGAGCGAAGTTAATAGGTGTTGGGAAGATGGAGACTGGCCCGTTAGCTGCTTCCTGTAAGTTAAAGATGTTTGGGAATTTTGATGTATTCCAGGCTCCTTTCTCCCTGAAACCCCGAGTGAGTTTTGAAATGAGTTGGTTAATGCCCCGTGGACAAATAGAGCTAGCTCTTTTCCATGCTGCCTTGAATTTGATACGCGATTAGGAAAATTGAGAGGTGTTTAGCTGTCCAGTCAGGGCTTTGGGATTTTGGTTGGATGACAAGGTAAAGGTTTGGGAGCGGTTCTAAGGGACTTACAGCTTCGCTTTGTCGTGGGCTGAGCCCCACTCTTACCAAGAGCCCTTTTTTCTTTTAAGTCGTTCTCGTTTCTCTTCCTCCCCTCCCCACGCCGCCGCCCTGGAGCCGTTTTCTTCTAGACCGCTTTCCCACTTCCATTAAGCTAAGTGCCTTCTCTTGTGGCTTTTTTTTTTTAAAACTTGCTTTCTGCTCTAATCTGCTGCCTCTTTCAGCCACCCCTCCTCCCAACACTATTATCTTTCTGGTTTCCCCAGCTCTCTCTTCAGGCTGACATTTTCCTCAATTTAGAAATGACGCTGTTGATCTACCATTTTTATAGTTATCCTTCCTGAGTCAGATGTTCTTTCTTTGTTTCCCTGCCTTTCTCTTTGTTGACTTCTCCCATCCCATTGTAAGGGGAGATTTTACACAGGTTTCATAATGGCCAAAAAGGAATCAAAGCTTCTACCCTGGAAATCTTACTATTCTAGGGAAATATTAGACTTGCCTAGATTTTAAAAGTTATATGTAATGAGGGTCCACGTGTTGAAAGATTCTCTTCAGGAAAATGGGTTGCCAACCCTTTCATATGGTGTTATAAGTGACAGGTTGTCCATTTAAGTAGTGCATGACTTTTCATTTCTCTTAAAAAAAAAAAAACCTATAGAGATCATAAGGGTCACCAGCCACTGTTTCTACAGTACTACTAGTGAGAGACCAGCTTTGTCCCCCTCAGTTCTAACTGCAAAGAACTGTGAACCACAATTAATACATTTCTTCACAAAACTTTCTTTTAAGAAGGGGCTTGTAAAAAAAAAAAAATAGAAGAAGAAGAAGGGGTTTGTATTCTTCCTGTACCATTATCACTCTGGAAAGAGATGCTTTTGATTCTCTTTATTACAGTGTGTGCTAGTCTTTTGACAGCTGAGATTATGCATTGGGGTCAGGACTACAAACTCATCTTTTCTGACTTTTATCTGGGCCCAGGAGAAGAATTTTCCATTAGTAAATTCTCTGTTCCTCCCAAGCGTGATGTCAGAATTGAAACAGTCTTTGAGGGGTCTTACTAGGATAAGATACTAGTACTAATATAAAGTAACCAGGTACTGATGAGTTTGAAACTTTCTGAGTTAGGTAACAAAATCTAGAGAATAATGTTACCTTGAAATTTCTTGTTATAGCAGCCTTAAGTTCCTAGGAGTTTGCTCTCTCATTCTCTCTTGCTATCTCTTCAGATCCTGCCCCCAGCACATTTAATGTTTTATTCCCAGTGCTCTCACCCATGAGACCACTTGCCCCACCTTTTGAAGTCCCACCTAAGTTACAAGAGCTGAGGCAGAACATCTTTCGTCCATTCCCCAAGAGGTTTCCAGCCTCCTTGCTTGGACTTTGCAGCCTTCAGTCAGTCTGGCCCTTCCTTCCATTTGACTTCCAGTGTCACTGTCAGTTCCCATCAGCAGAAACAAAGGAGCTGCTGCACTCAGCCTTGTTTATCCAGTTTTCCGTTGCACAGTGAGGACGTGGCTGCCTCCTGAAGGGTAGCACATGCAAGCCTGCTCCCTCCTCCATGCTACTCTCCAACAGAAGATTCGTGCCTCCCTCAAATTACAGTCATTACAGTCATTACAGCTCATTGACTCTAGCCAGGCTGTACTTGTGGTGTTGCTGACGGTGTGTGGTGTGTGTCTTTTTCATTTACTGGGAGTGTGCCAAGCTGTGCAGTGGTCTAGTGTGGCTGCTCAGTGACAGCCCCCTCAGATTCAAGAGTAGGGTTTGTTGGTGTAACTCAAGTCACAGACATGAGCCACAGAAGCTCATCTCTGCCAGCTCTGCTGCCAGCTTTCTGTCTCAGAATCTTTATATATCAGAGCTCACTTAGTCCAGCTACAGAAGAGAAATCAAGAGCCACACAGCTTAACTAAATGCTTGTGTTCTTGCGGTGACGTGCAGCCAGTCCTACGTGTCCTGAACAGCTTCAAGGGTAATGGGGATGCTGCAGAGAAAAAAAGCACCTGTGCCCTGGTTCATTTTAAGATTGACTGAATCTTGGGCTGGGGTGTAGCTCAGTGGTACAGCACAAGCCTAGCATACAGGAGGCCCTGGGTTCTATCCCTAGAACCAATGGGGCAGCGGGGTTGATTAAATAGAAGTATGAATTATTATAGTTAGTTTAGCCTCCATTATCAAAGTATTAAACCCTGAAGGATAAGAGTGAGATTGGGGGTTTGGGGATTTAGCTCAGTGTTAGAGCGCTTGCCTAGCAAGCACAAGGCCCAGAGTTCAGTCCTCAGTGCCCAATTAAAAAAAAAAGAATGCATTTGGGTCTTTGGACATGCTTCTAGGAATCACGTAACTCCTGGCATTGTGGGCTTTCCTACCGTTTTAAAGCGAGTAAAGGGGGGTAAAAAGCGCACAAAGGGTTGAGGGGGCTGGGGGTTTAGCTCAGTGGTTAGAGTGCTTCCCTAGCAAGCACAAGGCCCTGAGTTTGATCCCCAGCATCAAAAAAAAAAAAAAAAGGGGTTGGAGATTTCAAGGCCACGAGTTCAGTCCCCAGCACAAGTTGGTTGCATGAGAATGGAAAGGTCATGAGGTAGGGCTGAGAGCATATATGTTTTCTGTTAGCAGTGGTGCTCACTAAAAGCTTTCCTTGGAGGCCTGCAGGGTTTTTTGTTTTTGTTTTGTTTTGTTTTTTTTTTTGTTTTTGTTGTTGCTGTTGTTGTTTTGTTTTCATGTTTTTGAGACATAGTCTTGATATGTAATTCAGGCTGTCCTTGAAATCACTATGGTATATAGCCCAGGCTGGCCTTGTCCTGTGGTGATCCTCCTGCCTCAGCCTTCTGAGTGCTGGGATTACAGATGTGTACCACCTGCCTTGTTGCCTGCAGGTTCCAGTCTCTACATAAACAGTGGTAACATCCTGTGACACTTCTTAGCAGTACCTTGCTGTTTTTTTCTAGTTGTCTTTGGAATTGTTGATGTGGGGAGAGCTTAGCACCCTACACTCCTGCTTTTTCTCTTCCCTGCAGCCTTGGGGAGCAGTACTACAAAGATGCCATGGAGCAGTGCCACAATTACAATGCCCGCCTCTGTGCTGAACGCAGTGTACGCCTACCTTTCCTGGACTCCCAGACAGGAGTGGCCCAGAGCAACTGTTACATCTGGATGGAAAAGCGACACCGGGGTCCAGGTGAGAGCTATGCATCAGCCCAGGCTCCTCAGCTTGTGTCTGCTTTTCTTTTTGGAGAACTACCTGCCCAGCTCCAGGCTGTCACTGTCAGTATTTCTCCCTTGCTGTAGAGCTCAACGGGTACAAACTCAGCTAGAAAGTGGCATTATTTTCTAGGGCTGGATTAAGACCTGACCTCTTCTCCTTCCTTCTTTAGGTTTGGCCTCCGGCCAGCTATACTCCTACCCTGCCCGGCGCTGGCGGAAAAAGCGGCGTGCCCACCCACCTGAGGATCCCCGCCTCTCCTTCCCATCTATTAAACCAGGTAAGGGACACTACCCTCCCACCCCTGCAGGGCCATGGCTTTGCTAATCACCATTATTACCAGACCTGTGCTAAATCCTACAGATACTGAAATGAATTAGGTGTGATTGCTTCCTTCCAAGAACTCAGTCTAGTAGAAGAGACAGGTACAGCTAAGTTATGGTGCCAAGTGAACCAGTACATTTTAGTCCCTGGGCAGCCAGAGAACAGAAGACAGTGGCTGACCTTGGTTGACTCCAGCAGCATGTAGACTCTGAGTTTCAGCCCTTCCTTTGCTTCATCTTGACCGTGTTACAGACACAGACCAGACCCTGAAGAAGGAGGGGCTCATCTCTCAGGATGGCAGCAGTTTAGAGGCTCTGTTGCGCACTGACCCTTTGGAGAAGCGAGGTGCCCCAGATCCACGGGTTGATGATGACAGCCTGGGCGAGTTTCCTGTGACCAACAGTCGAGCGCGGAAGGTATGAGATTACTTCTGTGACTGGGGAGCTTTGACAGAGACCAGCCGCCTCCTTATGGGAGGCTACCAGTTAGCAGGACTGAAGCAGATCAGTGGTGGGGCACATGCAGAGCATGCATGAGGCCCTGGATTCAACCCCCAGTACTGCCAGCAATAACTATGATGACAGCTAAAGGAGAAGCTGAGGTAACACTGCAGCTTTGAGTTTGTTCCTGTACTGACCAGCTTCTCTGCTGCCACCTGGTCTTTTCCTTCTAAGTACTCCCCTCACTCACTGTCTTTTGCACAAAAGTTTTTGTGGGGTTTTTTTTGTTTTTTTGTTTTGTTTTGTTTTGTTTAATTTTTAGTTTTTTAATACCTGGGGTTACATAGATGAAGCTGACCTGGTCCCCAACAACTGGAAGCTAACACCAAATTTAAGAGAGAAAACCACATGTGGTGTCGTACACCTGTAATCCCAGTACTAGGGAGGCTGAGGCAGGAGGATTGCTGTATATTCAAGGCCATCCTGGGCTATATAGTGAGTTCAAGGCCAGCCTGGACTACCTAGTGAGACCCTGTCTCAAAAAACAAAAACAAAACAAAAAAAGAGGTAAAGATATAGCAAGCACTGTGCTAAGTGCATTTCCATATGCTTTCTCCTTCAGCCTGTACAGCCTCAGGAGGTAGGGCCTGTGGTCCCAGTTCACGGACAGTATGGCTGAAAGACAAGGAGCTGGGCTTGGTGGCAGTGGTGTGTGCCTTCCCAGACTCTGGGAGGCTGTAGCAGGAGGATTACAAATTTGAGTCCAGCCTGGGCAATTTAGCCATTTAATAAGACCCAACCTCAAAATAGAAAACAAAAGGCTAAGGGTGTAGCTCAGTGCAGAGGCCTTGTGTTCACCCTAGTACTGCCCAAAAAAAAAGAAAAAAGAAAAAAGAAAAACCTTACCACAAAGTCACACAAGTAAGCGACAAAGCTCTCATTTAACCTAAGCCATGAGTATGAGAAGGGAGCCACTGACACAGTGTTCTCCCAGGGTGGTTGGTCAAGAGGCAGGATGGGCATGGAGGTTGGACTATTAGGGTAGGGTAGCTTTATGGGAACATGACATTTGGCCTGACCACTTGGTGATCCCATGCTCTAGTCTAAGGGAACAGCATGACGGGACACAGGAAGGAAAGCATTGAAAGGAGCTGTGGTAGGGTTGTAAAGGTAAGGAATGAGGCTGGCGTGGCTGAGGCCAGGTCACAGTAGGTTCTTGGTCACCTTGGCCAGTGCTGTTTTGAGGGAGCTTTTGGATACATGCTGTCTCTGTTCATTCTGCCCCTCCTGTCCACTCAGCGGATCTTAGAACCAGATGACTTTTTGGATGACCTCGATGATGAGGATTATGAAGAAGACACTCCCAAGCGTCGAGGCAAGGGGAAGTCCAAGGTGAGTGGCCAGTATGCTGCCTGCCATGGTGGGCAGGGTGACAGACAGGTCTGTGTTTTATGTTCTATGATTGCCTTTCTCCCTCTAATTTGAGATCAGCCGCCACTCCCAAGAGAGTTTAATCCCTCCAGCCCAAACACTTTAGTAAGGGCACCTTTTTACTCTTGTCAGGGTAAGGGTGTGGGCAGTGCCCGAAAGAAGCTGGATGCTTCCATCCTGGAGGACCGGGACAAGCCCTATGCCTGTGACAGTGAGTTCCTCATGAGTGGGTGGGTAGTCCTTGCCTTGGACCCAGGTCCTGTTCCAGATGAGAGGAGGGAGGGTGGTGGTCTTGCCCCGAGCGGTAAAGCAAGCCTGGGTTCTCATCCTGCCTGTGGACTGTTTCCCCCCAAGACCTGTGGGAGGCCCAGGCCTCGGCTCCACAGTGGGTGGACTTGCATGCTCTGGGAGAGATGTCTGCTGTGCCCTGGGGTCGGCGGGGAGTGGGGGGGCTCCCAGCAGGCAGGCTTGGCCTCTCTGTGGGCAGCATCCAGGTCTGGCCCATTGAGCTGGGGCACAGGGGGCCAGCCCTGAGGTTTTCATTGTCTGTTCTCTTTCCCTCTGCTTTGGCTCGCCCCACTTGTGTGCTTCCACCCTGGAGCACAAGCACTGCCGGGGTTTTCTCTTGCTTGTTTCGCTCTCCTGCTGCTGCTGCTGCGCCCCTGTCTCAAGTGTGTCAAGGCTTCCTTCTCATGACTTTTCTTTCTGTCTTTCAGATAGTTTCAAACAAAAGCATACCTCGAAAGCGCCCCAGAGAGGTAGCTCTCTCAACTTTTCAGAGTTTTGGTTTTCCTATCCCTTTTTCCCTTCTCCCTTGTTCTTCCTGCCTTTCTCATCTCCTGTGATGCTAGTTTTGACTCTCTGGAACAGCATGGGGTTAGAGCCATGGAACTGTGGTGTATGCCACTCCTCACCACTGCTTGTCTCCCATAGACTTACTCCTGGGGCCGCCAGCCTAGTGCATGGGGTGGCTCCAGAAACATTATAAAGAACTCATTACTGAAAGACCCATCTGCTCCCCCTTCCCCAGACAGGCAGTTGGTGGTCAACTAAGATGCCTGCCATCCTGTCACCTCCTCCTCCCCTTAGTCCTTGCTGCTGGCCCCCTTGCCTTTCTTGGTGTCACTGCTCAAGATGACAAGATGCTTGTGGGGCTCTGTTTTCTTACTGGTTGGGCTGGGAAGAGTATTGATGTGGGAGTGTGTTTGAATTCTTGGAGGCAGTCTTCCCCATCTGGCTGAGTCGGTAGCTGTCCCAAAGAAACACAGCCCTAGTCCTTTGTCCATTCAGCAGGGATAGGCTGCATGGTACATAGGTACATTGTATGTAGCCGCCCACATTTACCAAGGAGCAGGTTTGAAGCCTCTTTCATCCCCTTCCCCTTCCCGCCATAATACAAAACCATAGATCTTTCTTTCCCTTTTTGATCTGGAGCTCTGCCAATTGTAACTATCCCCAGGGCAAGTAGTGTTGGTGGTGAGGGCCCCCCAAAAAGCCAACATGGGAAGAGTAGTGATGGCCATGGCGGGAGGAGAGCTCCGGAGATTCCCAGGGCCCGATGCACCTGGCTGAGGGGAGGGTCATCACTAAGGCTTGTTCCAGAACAGAGCTACTCGGGGTGGAGTGGTTGCCTATGCCTCAGGAGGAAGTCCCCAGCTTTCAGGGGTGGGATGAGGCATCCTCACATCCTAACACCTTTCTCTGCAATCTTCTGCTCACTCAGTTTGTGGGAAACGTTACAAGAACCGACCTGGCCTCAGCTACCATTATGCTCACTCCCACCTGGCTGAGGAGGAGGGCGAGGACAAGGAAGACTCCCAGCCACCCACCCCTGTTTCCCAGAGGTCCGAGGAGCAGAAATGTAAGCCGAGGTGTCAGGTGGGGGGCAAGCGGGAAAGGAGACAGCCTGGATATGAAAGCCCTTCCATGTAAAGCTGTTGAGTGGCCCAGGGACCCCACTGAGCATCAGCAAAACTCTCTTCTTACCTTGTAGCCAAGAAAGGTCCCGATGGATTGGCACTGCCCAACAACTATTGTGACTTCTGCCTGGGGGACTCAAAGATCAACAAGAAGACAGGACAACCCGAGGAGCTAGTGTCCTGTTCTGATTGTGGCCGCTCAGGTACCTCCACCCTCAGGAAGGCCTGGGGCTCTTGGCCTGCTGACTCCAGCACTGTTAGTCAAGGGCTCTCCACTCTTCTAGCCATCAGTTTTGCTCACCTCTCCTACAGGCCACCCGTCCTGCCTCCAGTTCACCCCTGTGATGATGGCGGCCGTGAAGACCTACCGCTGGCAGTGCATCGAGTGCAAATGCTGCAACCTCTGTGGTACCTCTGAGAACGACGTGCGTGGCCTTCCGTGCCCCTCTGGGGCTGCTGGTGCTCTCCCAACGTTACCTGCCAAAGCATGCTTTCCCTAACAGGGAGCAAGATCCCTCATGCCCCTTTCTAACACCCCATCCCTCATCAGCATTTGGATTTGTCAAATTTATCGGCTAATCCAGGCACCTTGGCCACCTAATGTGGGTCAGACGCTATTCTAGGCTCTAAGGATGCTAAAGACAGAGAGGTTTGCATGGAATTGTGTTTTTGTGGGAGCAGCAGAGAGCAAGGACGTGAGAGCTCCTTATGATGGGCCTCGAAGAAAATGGTCGCTGGGGCTGGGGATTTAGCTCAATGGCAGAGCACTTGCTTAGCAAGCTCAAGACTCTGAATTCAAGCCCCAGCACCCACTTGCCGGCTGTGGTGGTACACGCCTGTAATCCCAGCACTCGGGAGGCTGAGGCAGGAGGATTGCCACGAGTTTGAGTCCAGTCTGGGTTACACAGGTAGTTCAAGACCAGCCTGGACTACACAGCAAGTCCCTATCTCAAAAAAAAAAAGAAAAAAGAAAACAGTACCAGGGTACTGATTGAAATTATGGTCAGAGATGGCATTTCTGATGAGGCGAGGTTGTGGAAATGTGGATGGTACCAAGGAGCAAGTGCCAGCTGGTTTGGAGGGAGAATGTTCCTGAGAAAGGGGCAGTTAAG
This sequence comes from Hystrix cristata, assembly GCA_004026905.1. NCBI lineage: Eukaryota > Metazoa > Chordata > Mammalia > Rodentia > Hystricidae > Hystrix > Hystrix cristata. The sequence goes on from PVJO010010400.1 coordinate 18,676, forward strand.
GCGGAGACCTCCAGGTAGAAGCCAGGTATATCGAGAAGGCCATTGTGGCCAGCTGGAGCCTTCCTGTGTGCCAAAGGGCACAGGAGGGGATGGATTGGAGAGGGGTGTGAATCTCTATGGCATTTTGGGTTCTTTCACAGGGTGGAAGGTCCTGGAATGGAATCGGGCTCTCTCACATGCCAAGCAGCTGCTCGACCACTGAGCTACACCCAAGCCTTTGGTTCTTGCTGCTGGAGGCTTTTAACCAAGGGAGTGATGTTTTCTGCCATACCTTCTGCCATACCTTTTATTTACTTGTTTATTTTTACTTTTTATCATTTTATTTTGTAGTGCTGGGCATCAAACACAGAGCCCTGAACATTCTAGGCTGGTGATGGCAAACCTTTTAGAGCTTTCAGTGATACTAACAGCCTACTGTGGCACATACACTGTAGATTCACTACCACTACCACTGTTCTAGGCAAATGCTCTATACTTAGCTACCTCCCAACCCTTTTTGTTTTACTTTGAAACAGGTCTCACCAAATTGCCACCAAATTCAAGGATGCCCTTGAATTTGTACATCTCCTACCTCAGCCTCCCAACTGGCTGGGATTACAGGCACGTGCCACCATGCCTGTATTATATTTTTAAAAAAAAATAACTGGCTGTGCTGTAAGAAGGGATTATAGGGGAAGAATAGAGGCCATGTGACCAGACAGTGAGCTCTGGCAGGACTCAGGTGAAAGTATGACCATGTCTTGGTCTAGGGTGGAGTAGACAACAGTCGTTTCCTACCTGGAGATGCTGGAATCTGTTCTTTCTTGTTACTTCTCCTTCTTAGAAGTAGCAGTTCCCAGAAGCCTCCTTCCTGTCTTCCCACCCCCCAGTGGCTTAACTGGGTCACATAAGTCATTGGACCCCCTTCCTGTTGCTTACCTTCTCTAGGACCAGCTGCTCTTCTGTGATGACTGTGACCGTGGCTACCACATGTACTGTCTCACCCCATCCATGTCCGAGCCCCCTGAAGGTAAGTGGCCAAATCTTTTATCCAGAAAAATAATTACTTAGAAAATCACCTGTACAGAGGTTAGGGATTTAGCTCAGCGGTAGAGTGCTCACATAGCAAGCACAAGGCCCTGAGTTTGATCCCCAGCACTCAAAAAAAAAAAAAAAATCACCTGTTCAGTAAATACTGAGTTCCGTGTTCTCTATATTAGCAGCTATTTGCTCTTCCAAATTAAGGAGAAAGATACCTTGCCCTGGGCCCGTTCAGGATGCTTTCCTAGCATTTCAGCCTAAGGAGTTTAATGTTTTGCACATTATCATCATTACATTTATAAACACAGAAAATCAATAGCCCATTAGAAAATATGTTGAGCAGAGAACAGGCACCCAGAAAGAGATTTATCTTCCTCTACCCAGTCCAGAAACTAAGCTGGTCACTTCTCTGATGTGAAGCTTCTGATTTAGCTCTCCAGACCTGACAAATTTGAGTGTCCCTTGATGCTGGAGCCTGAGTGGGTCTCTGCATGTCCCATAATGCTCCAAAACCACTGTTGGAGCATTCTCCAACCACTGTTGGAGAAACAGGTGGCTGTTTCTCATGAGTCCTCCTTCAGCTGGATTTCTGTGCCTAAGCCCTTCTGTATAGAAATCCAGGACCAGCCAGCAAGGTGTGGTGGTGCATACCTATAATCCTGGCACTCCGGAGACTAAGGCTGGCGGATCGCTGTGAGTTTGAGGCCACCCTGGGCTATATGGCAAGACTGTCTCAAAAAAAAAAAAAAAAAAAAAAAAAAACCAGGACCTTGCTGAAAAGGACAAGAACGCACTGTAGCTGTTCTGGAGAATGTGGGCCAGCATTCCAGGCGAGAGAAGTGGTTTTCTGTGTGCTAGAAGCTGGGTTGTAATTTAGGTCACACTCCTGTCACCCTCTAGAGAATGAGGCCTCTAACAAAGTCTAAAAGTCCTTTAGCAGGGGAGCGTTCACCAACTGCCATGCCCAGTTTATAAACTAGCTTTGGGAAGAAGTTGGGTAATTACCAAATAATCAGCTTACAGATGAAATCTAGACTGACTGCAGAAGGCCTTTCGGTTCTGTGGGACACAAGGTAGTGGAGAGCTGCAGGCCCGAGTGTCACGATGGATGGTCCTGGCTCTGTGTCAAGGTCTGCAAACTGGGCCCTGTGGACTACATCTACGTGCAACCAGTCTACATACCTTGCAAGCTGAGAATGGGTTTTACATTTTTAGAAAGAAGAACTGGGAGTTGGGGATTTAGCTCAGTGGTAGAGCGCTTACCTAGCAAGCTCTGGCCCCTGAGTTTGATCCCCAGCACCCCCCACCAAAAAAAAAAAAGGCTGGGCTTGATGACACACTCCTGTAATTGCCCAGCCTGGGCAAAAATTACTAAGACCCTGTCTCAAAATAGATAAAAGTTTGGAGATGTCAATCCCCAGTACTGCCTTTCCCCGCAAAAAAGATATGAATGAAACTGAATATAGCTCTCAAAGGCTTAAAATATTTGACACTTTGACTCTATAGAAAAACTTGCCCATTCCTGCCTGTTAGAAAGGATCTTCCCCTCTTTTCCTTTTTCAGGGGGTGGTGAGGGGATCGAACCTAAGACATTACACTTGCTAGACAAGTGCTCTACCATTGAGCTATGTCCCTGTTCTTTCTCTTCTATTTTTAAGTCACATATCCTGGAAGAGCTGATAAAAACTGTTGTGAGCTGATTTTTCTCACAAGGGACAATTAGGTCTGGTTTTTCTTTGAAAATAGACTGAGGTTGGTTCATCAGAGTGCGCCCCTTTCCCTCTGATTGGGCCTTTCACCTCGCTCAGGCATGGAGTAACAGTGGCAGCTGGTCTTCACCTTGCAGTGTATTTCACAGCAGGCACCATCTATGTCAAATCAAAACTGGGTTCTCTGGGGCCTCTTGATACAACCGGTTTGCCTTTGAAGCTGTGATGACCAGGTGTGATTCTTCAGCAATCACAAGTCTAAAGCTGGAGCACTTCAGAAACTTAGTTCTGCCCAAGCCTTCCTGGAGCCTGGAGCTTCTGATTTAACAGCCGAGGAGCCCTGGGCACCTGTGCTCTGCACCCATTCTTGAGCTGATTGCTGCTTTCATCTCCAGGGAGAATGGTCTTTCACAGTGTTGGAAGATGAAAGGCTCCACCCAGCTCAGGATAGCCTGGAGATTAGGTGTGGGGAGTGGATCGGCCTGCAGATGGGGATTGTGTGGAGTCCACCCTGACTTCTTGCGTCTCTCTGCAGGAAGTTGGAGCTGCCACCTGTGTCTGGACCTGTTGAAGGAGAAAGCTTCCATCTACCAGAACCAGAACTCCTCCTGATGTGCCACCCTTAGCTCCCCCACACATCTAAGGCTGTCTCTCCTTCACCTTGTTTTTTCATGCCCATTCTTTCCTTTCTCCTTTCTTTCATGAGTCCAGAACTTCGGGGTGGTCGTGCCAATATGCCTTTGGCGACAGCAGGCAGAGGTGGCAGCTCTGACCACCTCTGGCCGCAGGCCCTCAGGGAGAAAGGAGCAGCTCGCTGCCCCAATGTGTACCCGTGGGCCCAGCTTCTCTGCTCTCCGAGAAATGCATTCACTCTGCTTGCCTTGGGCCCAGGCCCTGGTGATCACAGGGTTCAAACCGTGTCCTCCGAGAGAGAGTGGGAGAGCAGCTCACTCCTCTTGGTGTGGCCTCACTGGTCCCCAGGGTTCTCCTTCCCCTAGAGGTGAGACAGGGTTGGGCCTCCGCCGGGAACAGCTAGGAATGAGCAGGCCGAGGCCATGCTCACGAGAAGCTTTCCATGCCCTTCGTGCTGCTTCACCTCACCTCCTCCCTCCAGGATGGCCCTCTGTGGCCCTCCGTCCCACTATACCGGGTCCTTTGAGCTGGGACACTCTCCTGGATCTGCCCTGTCCCACCCCACCAGGGGAGTAGCATCTCTACCTGTCCTGTGTTTGCCTGGCTCACTCATGGGCAGTCTCTAGCAACCCAAGCACTCCCCACCCTCGGAACTTCCTGTCTTCTGCCTTCCTCCTTGTTCCCTTTGTTTTGTGAGGAGAAGGGATGCTTCGGGGGGGCCAGGCCGGGAGCTTGGGGGCTACAGGGAGCCGTTGGATAATGTGCCTGTTTTTTAACTCGACAAAAAAGCCTACCTCCAAAACCCTCTTTTTGTTCTTCCTGAACCTGGGCCTTCGGCCTCCTGCCCTTAACTGAATTGGAAACTCTGCCTCCTGCTTGTGTATGCTGGCTCCTGTGCCACAAGGAAGCCACAGAAATGTCCACTTCTTCCCTCGCACATACTCTAGTAGCTGGTAAGGTCTTCACACCCTGACTCTCTTAACACCACCAACATTAAGTAGGAAGGGGACAGTCCGTGCCAGAACAAGGAGTGGCCTTCCCCCTGGCTGTGGGCAGGCCCTAACTCACTGTCACTTTGGAGTTGAGGTCTTTCCCCCCCCCTTTAGTTCCTGTACTCCAAACATTAGTAAAAATAAACATTTTTACAGAGCCCTCTGCTGGATGGTTTGTCTCCTGACTCTCCTGGTTAAGAACTTTGTTCCTGAGGGAGGTGTTTTTTGTTCGTTTGTTTTTGTAACATTTTAAAATACAGCCTTTCTCCTTCTAAAATCAAACGTTTTTTTTTTTTTTCGTTGAACCCAAAGGTATAAAGCAGATATAAAGTTGGTTATTTTGTTAGCTTTGTTATGTAAATTCAAGTTTATAATAATTTCTTAATATAAGTACAGTGAAGCTGTTTTGAACAATACAGAATTTAGGTTAAAATCAATTTTAGCATTCTGTTTATTTTTATGCTTTCTTTGGTCTGGGAAAATTCCGCTAGACTTGGATAGAAGTGGTAACAAGTTTAAAACAGTTGACCTTAAAAAAAAAATGAGTTGTCCTTGTAATCTCATTCCTCAAATGGGTCCAAAAGCTTAATACTAAAAAATAAAAGAACGACAGCAAGCCAGTGACAGCACCTGTGTTTTCATGACTCAGGTACATGAAAGCTTTTGCAGAAGTAATGCAGAGGGACCTTCCTGAGGCCGAGCTGTCCACTACACAGGCCTTCAGCCTTCCCAAGTCCTTCATGTGTGCAAAATGAGTTTCTCCAGCCAAAGGGAACGTTTGATACTTCATAGTGGATCTTGTGTTTCATTTGATTGTGGCTTTGGGGGGTTTGGAGTTTTTTTTGTTTTGTTTTTGCGACAGAGTTTCCCTGTGTAGTTCAGGCTGGCCTTGAACTCACTACACAGTCCAAGCTGCCCATGAACTCTCAGTGATCCTGCCTCAGCCTCCTGAATACTGGGATCACAGGCGTACGCCACCGCGCCCAGCCCTTCATTGTTTTGTTTTGTTTGGGTGCTGGGGACCATGATTGTTTTGAAGTAATGAAGATTTTGGTCAAACATTTATGGGTCCTCTGAAGCGTGCTCAACTTTTCCGGAACATCCTGAAAGTCACGCGCGCCTAGGGGAGGCCGAACCCCGGGCTGTCGCGTGAAGTAAAAGCAGCCTCCTGCGCGTGTGAGGGCCGGGCGCTTCTGCTTTTCGGCGGAGGGGCGAGGCCACGGTCTGGCAGGCGGCTGAGTAGTCAGAGGGCCGGGAAAGAAATGTGAAATGAGAGGACCGAAAGAGGCGTGAGGAGCAAGTTGGGGAAGGACATGCAGGAGCTGGGACTTGGAGGGCAAGACAGCGGCAGCTTGGGGGACGGTGGGAGCTCCTGGGGGGTGCCCCGCCGGATGAGGGCAGGGAAGCAAGGTGACCGCTCTGCTCCCGGCTGAGGTTGACACTAGCTTCTGGGTTCAGGAATCTGAATCTTGTCCAGAGGTAGCCAAACTAAATCAGCAGGCCCAGGCAGGTCGCGGGGTAGATAGACGTGCGGCCAGCGCTGTCCATGGTGATGCACTTTTGTGTATTTTAAAGCGTCCGTCCGTCCATTTTCTCCGTTATCATTTTCCCAACTCTGTGAGGACGGTTAGCCCCGTGTGGCAGATGAAGGAGCCGCAGCTGCCTAGGGTTACGGCCGGGAAGGCCTTGGGGCGCCGAGTCACCTCCGCGGCCCGCGCGTCCAGTCAGGGTCCGAGGCCGAGTCGAGCGGCTGGCGCGGCGCGGGGGTACTTCTGCCTGCGCCTGACTCCGGCCCCGCCCCTCGGCGCTGGAAGCCCCACCCCCAGAGGGCTCGACAACCGCCACTTCTTTAACATCCAATGCCATGTAGCTGGGGGCGGGACAGGGCGCCGCTGAAGGCCAATCCGATCGGGCCGGGGCGGGACTGCGGCGGGTGGGCGCCGAGGGGCCTCACCGCGGTCTTCCCAGCCGGAGAGAGCCCGGCGCAGGCGGCGCGGTGGGCCCTGCTGTGCGCGCTCTCGCCGCCCGCAACCCGCGCAGCCCCTCGGCCCGCTCCGCCCTCGGGGTCGTGGCGCTAGTCGCCTCCTGTTCTGCGGTCGCCCCCTGCACAGGGGCTCAGGAGCCGGGCTGGGGACGAGGGTGGGAGCCACGGGACTAGCGCCTGAGGTGGGTGCGGAGCGTGGGGCCGGGCAGCCGGGCGGCTGGGCGGGCAGTCGGCGCCCGGGTACTTTCCGCCGGCGGACCCCGGGGCGAGGGGGGAAAGGCAGACGAGGGCGCAGAGCCCGGCTCCCGGCCGGCCTGGGTCCCGGGCGCGCGTCCCCAGCCCTGCTGCACCTCCCAAGGCCACCACCTTCCCCTCGGGGACACCCCTCCCCTCGCAGTGTCCCCAGCTTCCTCACCCCTCTCTCCCTTTGTCGCTTGTGCACCTGCGCTCTCGCCCTGCCCTCCCACATCCCCGGGCTTAGCCACCCATCCCCTGGACCCACACCAAATGAGACTCGCTGCTTCATACCCCATCCTTCCCGCTTTGTCGTCCGTACACCTGTTCACTTTAACTCTGTCCATTCACTCCATCACCTGCCCTCCGACATCATTAAATCCAGCCCAGGCCATCAGCCCCGTCTCCCTCCGAGGGATCTCCCCGCTCGAAGCCCTCATTATCCCCTTCACCTGCCCCAGTCATCCCAGCCTCAGCCCTTCTCGTATCCATACTCCTTTGTTGTCTCTGCAGCTGTCCCCTATTCTTCTTTATCCACCAGTGATGCCAGCCCAGACTGTGGCCAGAGGCACCCTTGCCAGTTCTGTTCTGGCATTCCTCGGGATGGTGCCCACCCACTCCTCATCAGCCTGGCCATTTCCCTTCTTCCCAGCTGAGCCAGTCCCCGCCCCCAGCCTCCCACCCTGGCCTCATATGACCGTCCTCTCCTCTCTGTCCCTCCTGCACAGCCTACCACTCCATCTCCTTCTCCCCCTCCCCCACAGGTTCCTCAGAAGAGCTATGGAGCTGAACAGCAAGAAGAAACTTCATGCCCTGTCCTTGGCTGAGAAGATCCAGGTGCTTGAACTCCTGGATGAATCCAAGATGTCCCAGTCGGAGGTGGCCCGGCGCTTCCAGGTCTCACAGCCCCAGATCTCACGCATCTGCAAGAATAAGGAGAAGCTACTGGCAGACTGGTGCAGCGGCACAGCCAACAGGGAGCGCAAGCGCAAGCGGGAGTCCAAGTACAGCGGGATCGACGAAGCTCTGCTTTGCTGGTACCACATTGCCCGGGCCAAGGCCTGGGACATCACAGGGCCCATGCTGCTCCATAAAGCCAAGGAACTGGCTGATATCATGGGCCAGGATTTTGTGCCCAGCATCGGCTGGCTGGTCCGCTGGAAACGCCGAAACAATGTAGGCTTTGGGGCTCGCCATGTGCTCACCCCTCCATTCCCTCCTGAGTCACCGCCTCCAGGGCTCTTGTGCCAGGCCCAGCCACCTCTTTCCCTTAAAGACTTCTCCCCAGATGATGTTTTTGGCTGTGCTCAAGTGCCCTTGCTGTATCGGGCAGTGCCTGGTGGAAGAGTGCCGTGTGATCGGGTACAGGTGCTACTGTGTGCCAACAGCAGGGGCACAGAGAAGCTGCGGGTATTATTGGGTGGGCTCCAGGCTGCTTCAAGATGCTTCTTTGGGGTCAGTAGTGAAGCTCTGCCTGCCACCTACCACCCTGATCCGGGCATCCCTTGGTCAGAGTGGCTGGTGCAGTTTGACCAGGACATGGGGCGGCAGGGCCGAAAGGTTGCATTGTTGCTGGCTGCCCGAGTGGTGGAGGAGTTGGTGGGCCCACCTGGGCTCCACCACGTGAGGCTCTTACCTCTGGCCACCTCCAGCACCACACCGTCCCTGCCCAGCAGTGTGATCTGGGCCTTTAAGGCCCATTACCGACACCGTCTGCTGGGCAAGCTGGCCGCAGTCCAGACCAAGAGGGGTGGCACCTCGCTGACCGAGGCTGGGATGGGCATCACAGTGCTGGATGCTCTGCACATGGCTGCAGCCGCCTGGGCCAAGGTGCCCCCTCGGCTCATTTTGAGCAGCTTTGTTCAGGAAGGACTAGCACCTGGCAGAACGCCTCTGTCCCCAGACGTAGCTTCTGAGATGCCACCAGTCCCCAGTGGGCTGAGCCAGGAAGAATTTTCCCGATTCGTGGACCTGGAGGGTGAGGAGGTAGGACCCGGAATGTGCAAAGAGGAGACAGGCACTGAGGACCAAGGAGGGGTGGGGGAGGACAGCTTCGAGCCCTTGCCCACCAAAGCTGATGCCCTGCGGGCCCTGGGCACCTTGCGGAGGTGGTTTGAGTGCAATGGCACCTCCCCGGAGCTCTTTGAGAAATTCTATGACTGCGAGGCAGAGGTGGAGCAGCTCTGCTGCCCGTAGGGTTCCTGGGCTGCTGCCAGAGCCCCTCTGCTGTTTCCCATGGAAACGCCTCTCCAGACAGCAGATCAGCTCTTTCCCATGGAAATGTAGTGTGTGGAAGGTGTGGAAGGGAGAGAAGTTAGGACACCAGCTCTAAACTCAGGGCAGAATTCAGCCAGGCCCTGAGAAGAGGCTCTGCCTTTGGGGCTCGAGGCAGGTAGTTCCCAGGCCTTTTGGGAAGCTTCTAGAGCCCTGGAAGGGCTGGGACTCCGGAAGGTGGAACTTGGGCTGTACCCACTGTGGCTCTATCCCTTTAACTCCATGTCAAGAACAGTTCTGCTTCTGGAAATAAAGTTTTTAAACTAGAAAGGAGGCCAGGGTGTGATTTTCATAGGACAAGGATGTAATCTTTCCATTCAGATTTTTTTTTCTTTTCTTTTTGAGACAGTATCTCATGATGTAGTTCAGGCTGGCCTTGAACTCACTGTGTACCTCAGGCTGGCCTCAAACTCTCGGTGATCCTCCTAGTCTCAGCCTCCCAAGCACTGAGATTCCAGGCATGCGCCACCACTCCTGGCTTCTTCTGGATTTGAAAGCTGGAGTGCTGATGTCAGTGATGGGTAGAGTCCTCCTTCCAGAATCCCAGCAGCCGGGACTCCTTGTGGGCCACCCCTGTGAGAAGTGAAGCTTGAGCACAGACGGATCTCAGGGACTGTCCCAGACATTCTGCATCTCCGGTCATTCTCATCTCAGGGTGTGTGTGTTGGGGTGGGGGTGGGAGGCAGGCTGGGAAACAGAACACAGCCAGAACTAGCCCTAGGTATTCATTCTTTCTTTCTTTTTTTCATTTGTTTGTTCATTTCACAACACCTCTTCAGCCAAGGTCTCCTATGTAGCAAGATTGTGAAGGTGGTGCCTGTGCAGGGCAGAGCCTCGAAGAGTGACAATGGAGCATGATTAAGGACGGTGACACAGGTTTAGGTGAAGTGCTGTGGCCTCATAGAGCTTTTGTTCGAAGAGACAGGGAGGCGTGGAAAGGGTGCTGCAGGCCAAGTGACAGCAGGGGCATCAGTGTTCGGCTGCACAGGGAAGTAGGGTGTCGTGAGGGCCCCAGGTAAATGGGTTCCACACCAGGGCAGCAGCAGCATGGCCCTAATGGGAAGCAAAGGATTGGGGGTGGTGTGCGCCTTTCCTGGAGCACCTCACCGGCCCAAGTGCCAAGGGCCTAGTTGTCCGACTCGGGACCCGGCATTCCTGACACGGAAACCATTTACACTGGCAGACACCCTGGGGCTCTTGTCTGAGCCATGTCCAGTTCATGGTCTCCTGGCCAGTGTTCTGGCACTGGGAGCCCCACCTTGTATCGCCCCACATCCTGCAGAAAACCCAGCTGGGGCAGGCTCAAATTCAATACCCTGTCATGAGCAGAAGCAGGTTCAAAGATTTAACATTTACAGATTCTGGACAAGCTGGGCACAGTGAGTAGGGAGGGCAGTCTTCTGTCCTAGGTCACTTGACAGAATGAAAGTTGGGGGGGGCTAGCATGATATGTGGGGGACTAGGGCGTGGGTCATTGTATTTATTTAATTTTCTTTTGGTGCCGAAGATGAACCCATAGCTTCATACATGGTAGGCAAACACTGTAGCACTGAACCATACCTCCAACACCCACCTCCTTTTTAAGAGATGAGGTCTGACTGTGTTGCCCAAGCTGGCCTCAAATTCCTAGACCGAAGTGCTCTTCCCGCCTCGGCCTCCTGAGTAGATAGATGGAACTGCACGTGTACACTATCATGCTTGGCTCTGTATGGGTCACTTCAGTTTCAAGGACAAATGCCTGAAAGGCCCATTTAAAGAAAACAGAGAAAAAAAAAAAGAAAACAGGAAGCTGGGTATGGTGGTGCATACTTGTAATTCAAGCATTTGAGAAGCTGAGGCAGGAGGATCACTGGCCATGTGAATGTGGCGCTCTGCTGGGAATGCCAGGCAGAAACTTGCTGTGTTGTTCCTGTGACACAGGCAGTGGCGGGAGCCCAGCCAACACAGGGCAGGGCGCCCTCAAAGGAACTCAGCCAGGTGGCACTCAGATATTCTCAGGGTAATCCACACAGTGGAGGTGGAGAGTCTGCCTGGAGCAGGTGGCAGATGGGAAGCTGGAGCTGGAGTGCGGGGAGCAACAGGGAAAGGATGGTTTGACCCAAGCTTTCCATGATGCAGACATCTGGTTGGAGAAGAGTCAGCTCCAGCCAAGGTCCTCCCAGTGGCCTTTTGGGCTCGACTTTAGGTGGTCACAAGGCTTTGCCTGCCAGGCCTCAGGGCAGGAAATGGCATACCTCCCACCAGTGGGCCTTTATGGAGGGGTTACAGTCACCGAGCTGAGCCAGGCTGGGCCCGCTCAGGAGCAGATGCTGGAGCTCAAACCCAGGAGCTCTTGCATACTGGGCAAGTGCTCTGTTACTGAGCTGCGCCCCAGGCCTGGACTCACTTCGAGATGCTTGTGAAGCATCTGCAAGCCTCTCTTTTCTGGTCTAAGATCCCAAATCGTGTACCTTGTCCTCCAGATTCTGTTTCCCTGCCTGTGTTCATTTAAACTATTCCTTTCTGGCCCAGCATGATGGCACACACTTATGACCCCAGCACTCAGTAGGCTGAGGCAGGAGGACTGCTGCAAGTTCGAGGCCAGCCTGGGCTAATAGCAAAACCTTGTCTCAAACACATACATGAATACATACATAAATAATGTTCCTTTCTAAAATCATCCCAGTTGTGACATAGCTCTTTTAAAGAGTTGAAACCAAAATTACACAATCTCTAAAAGTCCAAAGCAATGGAGAGGACAAATTGGCTCTCTGTTCCCCAATGTCAAATTCCTATTTTATTGCTGACTCCTTCCAAGAGCTTTTTAATTTTTATTTATTATTATTATTATTAATCCATTGCTATAGATTGAAACCAGGGCCTCATGCATACTAGCCCGGCACTTTACCCTAAGCTATATTCCTAGTCTTTTTTTCTTCTGCCTGTTTGTAGTCTCGCTATGTAGTGCAGACTGGCCTTGAACTCACTATGTAGCCCAGACTGGCCTTGAACTTGCAGCAATCCTCCTGCCTCAGCATCCCAAGTGCTGACATCACAGCTAAAAATTCACAATTAAGGGTATGGTGGCACAAGTTTATAACCTCAGCACTTGGGAGGCTGAGGCAGGAGGATTGCTACAAGTTCAAGGCCAGTCTGGGCTACACAGTGGGACCTTGTCTCAAAACAAATAAACAAACAAACAAAAACAAAAAAAAACCACAATTAAACCAGACATGGTGATACAAATCGTAATCTCAGCACTTTGGGAGGCTGAGGCAGAGCGATCATAAATTCAATCCCACCCGGGCAACTGAATGAGACCCTGTCTCAAAATAAAAAGTGCTGGGGAAGTATCTTGGTGCAAAGGGCCAGTGGTTAGCAAGCACAAGGCCCTGAGTTCGATCCCTGGCACCAAAACAAAACAAAAGATGTCCAAGCAGAGTGGAATTTACCCGATGCTTGACTTGTGAGGTAGGCTCTGTCTAGGACCCTGAAGCTAGCGCTGAGCAAGAGAGAGGACCCCTCTTCTCCAGGGCCTAACTTTCTTTGAGAAGGAGCTAAAGAATAGACAAGTCCACAAATGAATGCAGTCATTTTGGATAACAATAAGCACGAAGATGAAAACAGTGTTATCAGAGAGAGTGTCTGGGCAGTCAAGTCAGGGGAGTGGTGTCCCGCTCCGCCCTCCAACTCCCGGTAGCCACCAGCTACCATTCTACTGAATTGATGCCTTTAACTTTCTCCATCCCACATCGTTTCTAAGTAAGACCACGCTGTGTCATCACCCAGACTCCTAAAGGCAGGGCCTTCTCCTTAAGCGAGCTGCAGATGTGCCCAGCTGTGCTGTAACTTTGATTGAGCCAGGCAGGCCTGGCCGATCTAACAGGTGTTGCTATACACAAAGCAGGAAATAAAGAAATACGCATTGTTTCAGTTCATTACAAGCCTATAATGAATGTCCTCTACCTTCCGAAGACCATGGGCTCCAGGGCAGCAATGACAATAAGACACAGTCCCTGTTCCCAAGATGCCACACTAGAAGGAGAAGCAGAAATTTACAGGTTGGAGAACAGAACACACAGGATCCTGCTTCAAGACCCTTTAAATAAATTCATATTTATAAAACTTCTACTGCAAAAGAAAGTTTACTGCTTGCCAGGCACCATTTTAAATTTGTAATTAGATATCATGTATTAGATATTTTGGTATATAATGTAACTAGATGTACATCAGATATTCATATATATTAGATACAATTATTACATTAGTCTTTTTTTTTTTTGAGACAGAGTCTCGCTATGTAGTTCAGACTGGCCTCGAACTCACTATGTATGGGATTACAGGCATGTGCCACCGTGCCCAGCTCAGCATTAGTCTTGGGAAGATTATTAACTGAAACCGGGTGTGATGGTGTATGCCTCTAATCTTAGCACTCAGGAGGCTGAGGCAGGAGGATTGCTGCAAGTTCAAGACCAGGCTGAACTGCAAAGTGAGACTCTGTCTCAAAAAAAGTGAAAGAGAGAGATAAACTAGAGGCAGAGAGCTAAAAATCAGAAAGATCAGTTCCCCAACTTCTTATATCTCTGTACTGCACTCTGAATAGTTTCTTCCCACCTAGCTTCCTCTTTTATTTTCTTTTTTTGGTTCTGGGGACAGAATGGCAAGCCTTGTACATGCTAAGCATATGCTCTATGAGAATATTCCTTTGGCGTTTTTTTCTACAGTATGTTTAGTCAATTTATTGCATCTCATTTCTTCTTTTTCAATTCTGTTGTACGTTTAAATACAATGGTACCTCAGTTCATGATCTCAAGTCTTTCCACAATTCTGGTTGCAGAATTCGTTCAACCGAATTGCAAGTAGAATCGTGGAAAGACTGCGCAAGCGCAAGGCCCTGAGTTCGATCCCCAGTACCAAAAAAAAAAAAAAAAAAAGACTCGTGGAAAGAAATCTGTGAACTGAGGTACCATTGCATTTTGTGCATGGTTACTTTACATTCTATAGCTGACACATCTCATATCTGAAATCCTCAAGCAGCCAAATTTCTTTCTTATGTTTCTACTGCTGCTTTAACATTTTTTTCTTTTTCAGGCAGGGTCTTGCTGTGTAGTTCAGACAAGCCTTGCTCACTAGCACAGGCTGGCCTTGAACTCGCAGTGATCCTCCTGCCTCAGTGTCCCAAGTGCTGGGATTACGGGTGTGTACCACCATGCCGAGCTGTGATGCTTTAATTCTTGGTGTCTTTTTTCTTGTGTGTCTGGTCATTTTTGTTGTGAAAATTTTTTTAAATATTTAATTCACAAACTGAATATTCTCAAGGTGTACAGTATGACAAATGGATATATCTACACTGTGTGTCATGATTACCACAACCAAATTAGCTCACATCCATCACAGCTCACAGTATACATTAGCTGAGCTTGTTCATCTTCTAACTGAAACTTCGTATCTTTTTTCCAATGTCTCCCCATTTCCCCCACCTCAGCACCTAGTTACCACCATTCTGCTCTCTATTTCTGTGAGTTTAACTTCATAGATCCACATGTGAGATCATGCCGTATTTCCCTTTCTGGCTTATTCCACATGGTATAATGTCCTCTAGGTTCCTTTGTGTTGTTGCAAATGGCAGGATTTCCCTTTTTTTTTTTTTTTTTTTTTTGGAAACATGGTCTCACTGTGCAGTTCATACTGGCCTTGACCTGACTATGTAGCCCAGGCTGGCCTTGAATTTACAATGATCCTCCTGCCTCAGCCTCCCAAGTGCTAGGATTACAGGCATAGGCCCAGCAAGATTTCCCTCTTTTTTATGGTAGAACAGCATCCCACCATATATATGTACCACAGTTTCTTTGGACAGACATTTAGGGAGCTTCTGTATCTCGGTAACTGTGACTAACGTAGCAGTGAACCGGAGGAGGACACACATCTCCTCAGGGTACTGCTCTCATGTACTTTGGACAGGTTCCTGGCTTTCATGGTAGTCCTAGTTTACGGTTTTCTTTTTTGTGGGCAGATGCTGGGGATTGAACTCATGGTCTTGAGCTTGCTAAGCAAGCATCCTACCACTTGAGCTAAATCCCTAGCCCCCTAGTTTATGTTTTTTGAAGAACTTTTATACCATGTATTTCCCATAAAGGCTGTACCCACACATTTCCACCAGCAGCACAAGCTCTGTCCCTTGTTTCTCCATGCTCTCCCCAGCACTCGCTACGGTTTGTCTTTTGGATACTATCCCTTCTGACAGGGTGAGATGGTACCTCATTAAGGCTTTGATTTGCTTTTCTCTAATCATTAGTGATGTCGAAGGCCATCTTGTATCCTAGTAGCCATTTGTATGTCTTTTTTTTTAAAAACGTTTATTAAGAGTCTGCCCATTTTTTAAGCCAGGCTTTTGTTGTTGTTGTCGTCAATGTCATCATCGAGTTGTGTGAGGGAATTGTTTATGGATTGAATTTAAATCTGACTCATGCGAAGATCCTGATTCAAAATACTCGCTTTTTTTTTTTTTTGGTGGTGCCGGGGATCGAACTCAGGGCCTTGCACTCTAATCACTAAGCTAAATCCCCAGCCCCCAAATACTTGCTTTCAAAAAAATTTGTAGTTACTCCATCCAGGCACGAGGGAGCGCTGCTAATATAAATTAATTTCTCAGAGGTGGGCTGCCGGGTGTTATAGGGAGCAGGATTGTACAAAGTAGTTCCTAGTTCTCAACAGAGCCAGATCTTATTCTTAAAAATTTACCACCACAAAGGAAAAGGCTGTTTTCTTTTTAGATTCCCCTTGCTGGTGAGTGGTTTTCTAGTCTACCCTTTCACTATAAGTGTGGCCCCTTAAGTGATCTTGGCTTAATTTACGAGTCTCTCGGGCCCAGCTCCCTGCTGCATTCTGATGCCAAGTCTCTGCCTCTGTGCTCCATGGTTCATTAGTGTCCAAGGTCATGGAGTCAGTGTTTGCCCCAGGGGCAGCCCCAGTTCTCATACCCTGGTTTATAGTCCCTATTCCATTTTGAAGGGATTCAGGGAAGTTTTTCTTGCTAAATTAGCAAGGGTTGCTTTATTTTGTTGGTTTTTTGAGACAGGGTCTCCCTATGCAGTTCAGACTGGCCTCAAAATCACTGTGTAGCTTAGCCCGGCCTTGAATTTGTGGCCATTCTCCTGCCTCAGCCTCCTCAGTGCTGGGATTACAGGCATGTGCCACCATATCTGGCTAGAAAAGGTTTTTGTGGGGAGGTGGTTGCTGGGGATCAAATTTAGGGCCTTGTGCTTGCTAGGCAAGCACTCGACCACTTGAGCTAAATCCCCAACCCGTAGCAAAGGTTTGAAAATTATTATTATTATTTTAATGCTGGGTGTGGTGACACACACGTGTGATCCCAACTACTTGGGAGGGTGAGGCGGGAAGATCACAAATTCGAGGCCAGTCTGGGTAATTTAGTGAGAATTTGTCTCAAAATATACTAATAAAAGGGCTCAAAAAAGGGGAAGAGGGATGCTGGGGATGCAGTTCAGAGGTAGAACACTTCCTGGCATGCATGAGGCCCTGGGTTCCATACCAGGCACCAAAAAAGAGAAAAAGCTGAACATAGTCTGTATCCACTGATGTCCTGATCTAGTCTGAGGTCAATCTGAGTCCACTGCATAGTGACCTGAGCTCTTGAAATTCTTGCCACTTACTGGGGGCTCCCCATAGGCCTGATCCCAGTATAACTGTCGCAGTTTTCAGAGGAGATGGCCTTGGCCCAGAGACATTATGTAACTTGTCCCACAGCTGATAAGTCACACCACTTGCTGGGATGCATCTGAGGCTCCAACACTAGAGCCCAGTTCTTTTGCCACCCAGCTCTACTTGGCATGGTGGCTGCCTTCCACAAGTCACTTAAATTTAACTCATCTGGGCTAGGCCTGCTGAGCCCAGCCTCCTCCTTGCCCTCATCACTACTGGAGGCCACCCCAAATCCTCCCATGCTCAGAGCTGACAGCTGGGCAGGCAGCCCTGAATGATGGGAACTTTTCCAGCCTCCCTTGCAGCTAGGTGGAACCTAACCTGTAGTTAGGATCTTACCAGAGCAAAGAGATGTGTACAAATGTCTTTCTCACTCAAATTTCTTTCTTTGTCACTTGTTTCGAAGGAAACCCCTCACTGTTGACTAGATGTGTGACAACTGGGCCGACTCTGGAAGGCACTGTTATGGACACAGGATCTGCTCTGCTGACCTGGAGCCAGGATGGCTTTGCAGTGCACAGCTCACCTATCCACCTTGAACTGCCATATTCTAAATTCTCATTGTTTCAATGGTTTAACAAACTTCAGCCTAAGTAACCATGCGTGGGGGACCTCTAGCTTCTAGTAATCCAGGTGTGGTCCTGGGGCAGCAGAGTTTGTTAGATACAGTCACCAGGCCCCAGCCTGGCCCTACCCAGTCTGGATCTCCAAGGATGATGTTATGGTTTATGTCTAGATATCCCCTCAAAGCCTTATGCACTCATAGGTGGGATTTTGGGAAGGTGGCTGGATCATAGGTGTGTGATACAGGATCAATCCACTGATTGATTTATAGCTGGGTTTGATGATGGAAGGTGAAGCCTGGCAGCCTGAGCAAGCCCTGCTTCCTGTCTGCCCTGCCGCGGACTGTTTCTCCTCTCCCATGCTGCTCTGCCTTGGAACCAGCCAATTATTCACTGAAACCTCTACAAACTGTGAGCTAAATTAAACCCTTCCTCCTTTAACTTGGTGTCATGTATTTTGTCCCAGCAATGAGAGAGTAACTAAGACAGGTGGGACCCAGGTATCTTTATGGTAAAAAACTCTCCCAGTGACTTTTAAATATATCAAAGTTTAAGAATCAGTGTTCTAGGGGCTGGGGATTTAGCTCAATGATTAGAGTGCTTGCCTTGCAAGCACAAGGGCCTGAGTTCGATCCCCGGCACCACAAAAAAAAAAAAAAAAAAAAAAAAGAATCAGTGTTCTAGGTGCTCCTGAGCAGAAAAGTATTGCCCTTTCTAGCTGAGAAAGTTGTATGGTAGAAGCACCTTGATCTTCTAGTTTCTAGAAGTCTTTGCTTCTCTTACAGAAAGCTCAGAGTCTGCCAGGGGCCAGTTCCCAGGGGACTGAGCCCGCCCCTGCTCTTGCCATATCTTGCTTTCCTCTGGGAACCCTGTCAGTTGGGCAGTCCGGGAGCACGTCCAGCATAGTGCACTGCCAGGGCTGGACACAAGGTTGGGGACACAGAGGGCACTGGAACATGAGGGGCAGCCTGCCATTCAGAGGGGGCACACGGTGCACACATGGAAGAGGAGGTGGCTCCTGGAGAGGGACCAGAAGCAGACAGAAAGTCTGACTTATCTGTTATAGCTTACAATTTCCCCCACATGAATAGTTAGCAAGAGAGTAAAATCAGAGTGTGTGTGTGTGTGTGTGTGTATAGTATAGTTTGGAGACAGAATCTCACTGTGTAGCCCAGGCTGGCCTCAAATTTATGGCAAGCCTCCTGCCTCAGCCTCTCACTGCTGGGACTACAGGTGTGGGCCACCACACTCAGCTTTTCGGTTTTAATTAAACTCTGTTAGAGGTGGTAACTATGCGAGCCTGGCCTTCTGTTTCCCCTCCCCATGCAGAGACATCTCCAGCAGGCCCTGGAGCTCTCCACCCCAGCTCCTCAGTAGAGCCAGAGAGAGGGTGGCAGGACGTGCAGGGCCACCGAGTTTCAGGCCCAAGTTCTTTGCACTAACTCCCGGCAGGGGCTGCTGGTAGGGCCAGGAGAGCAGGTCTGGAGTGAGTGGAAGGTCAAGGATGGAGTAATTAGTGAAAAACTCCTCTTGTCATAGACCCAGGAGAAGACAACACATCGTCAAAAAAGTGTGGAAAGACCAACAAAGATCTGGCAGGAAATGAGGAGGGATTTTTTTTTCCTTTTTAAAAATTTTCCATGCTGGGGGCCAAATCCAGGGACTCACACTTGCTAGGCAAGTACTCTGACACTGAGTTACACCCCAGCCTGAGGTCAACATTGATTTTTTTATTATTATCTTTTTTTTTTTTTTGCCTTTTGAGACGGGGTCGCGCTATGTAGTCCAAGTTGGCCTAGAACTCACGATGTAGCCCAAACTGGCCTCAGATTTGCTGCAATCATCCTGCCTCAGCCTCCCAAGTGCTGGGATTACTGGTGTGTGCCACCACACCCAGGGTTCTTGCCACTTTGTGAAGCAGTTCTGGAAGCCCTCTCTTGTGTCTTTACAATACATGATTAGAAACATGGTGACTGGGTGCCAAAGGCCACAGAACAAAAAGGTGGGCATTGAGTGCTATGTGAGACGGATATGGAGGGCCAGTGATGTGGGTGGTGAAAAGAATTTACCAGCAGACAATGAATATAGGAAAATGTTTGTCCAGACCAGAATACATTATAAGAAAGACAGCAGGGGTTGGAGATTTAGCTCTAGTGGTAAAGCGCTTGCTTAGCAAGCAGGCCCCGAGTTCAATCCCTAGCACCCCCCACCCAAAAAAGAGAGAGAAACAGCAGGTGAGTTTCCAAGAGAAGAATCACGCAGTCAGAGTGAGATTGGGATTTTTATAAAGGATTGAAAATGGGGGAAAAAGTCTCATCAGATCTAGATGGCTCAGGAATGTTTCTCCTGGAGTGCCTGGTTTTTAATTGCCCATTTAGGAATATCTTTACTGTTTCTAAAGTTGTACAATAAAGTTGAAGACTGTCAAGGCCTTTTGATTGTGCCTCACAAAAGTCTCTTTAGACTTAGATAAAGATGTTTCTATGCTTTAACCTTGGAAGAAAGATTAGGAATTAGCTTCCTGGAAGGAAAAAATAGCTTTTGTATTCATTTTTATCTTATGTTGGGTTTTTGGGATTTTTTGTTTTGTTTTGTTTGCATTTTTTTGGTGCTGGGAATCAAACTCAAGGCCTTGCACTTGCTAGGCAAGCACTCTACCACTTGAGCTAAATCCCCAACCTGCTGTTTCTTTTTTTGTTTGTTTGTTTTTTGTATTTGAGATAGGGTCTCACTATGTAATTCAGGCTGTCCTTGAACTCACTATGTAGTCCAGGCTGGCCTCAAACTCACAGTGGTTCTACTGCCTCAGCCTCCGGAGTGCTGGGATCACAGGTGTGCGCCACCATGCCCAGCTCACCTACTTTTGGTTCCTTAAACATACTGTCACCACAGGACATTTGCACATGCTCTTCTCCCTGCTTCTATGCCCCCACTCATCTTTCAACCCTCAGTCCCATACTGCCTCCTTAGGGAGCCCTTCCTCAGTCGCTCTGGTATGTTCAGGTTCCTTTGGCTCATGCCAGTTGTTCAGTGCCACCTGGAGGGTTTGTTTAAAAACAGATTGTTGCGTTTCTGATCCAGAAAGTTTGCGGAGAGTCTGAGAATTTGTATTTCACTAAGGTCCAGACACTGCTGGTGCAGCAGGTGGGGGTCACACTGAGAACCACTGGTCTGTGCTCTCATGGCATCCTTTTTCCTGTCTGCAATTCCACACACTCCTCTCTGTGGCTTTTTGGTTACATTCATCTCTCCTTTGAACTCTGAGCTCTATGGAGCAGAGATCTTGCCTGGATTTGCTCATCAACAAAAATCTAGCTGATAAAATGTTGGAGACAGTTTATGTGTCCATCAGCCGATGAACAGATAAAGAAAATGTGGTATATGTTCACAATGGAGTACTACTCAGCCACAAAGAAGGGTAAGTTCGAGTCATTTGTAGAAAAATGGATGCACCTTGAGACCATATCACTAGGTGAAATAAATCAAACACAGAAGGTTAAATATTGTGTGGTTTATCTCATATAAGAAACCCAAGGTATATATAAAGAGCAAAATAGGGGATCTAGGGATGAAGGGAGAGGGGAGAAAGAGGAAGGAAGGGGAAATAAAAAGGCTCAAGATGTGATGTGTACATGTACCAACTTCTCACAGGGAATGTACTCATCGTGCATCACAAACACATACTAATAAGAAGAGCTCTAGCTGGTGTATGTGGCATGCAGTAAATTGCTTTTGAACAAATCACTGACTGAAGAATGAGTGAATGAATGAATGAATGAAAACAGGTGTTCTAGTTCACTCATCTGGAAGTTCAGTGTATTAAATTTTATGTACAAGGGCTGGGGATTTAGCTCAGTGGTTAGAGTGCTTGCTTTGCAAGCACAAGGCCCTGAGTTCGATCCCTGGTACCAAAATAAATAAATAAATAAATAAATAATAAAATAAATTTTATGTACAGCCCACCTACTATAAAGCAATTTGATTCCAGGTCAATTATAACACAACTTTATTTATTGACTGATTGGTTGGTATGGGGATTTTGTAACCCAGGGCCGTCCACTGAGCTATAGCCCCAGTCCTCTTCTTTTTTGGGGGGGTGTTGCTGGGGATCAAACTCAGGGCCTTGCGCTTGCTAGGCAAGTGCTCTACCACTGAGCTAACTCCCCAACCCCCTCCAACCCTCTTCTTATTTGGTTTTGAGACAGAGTCTCACTAATTTGCCCAGGCTAGCATTGAATTCCTACCTCAGTCTCCAGAGTAGCTAAGATTACAGGCATTCACCACTGCACTATGTTCAGCCTTATTATCATTATTATTATATATATATTTTTTGAGATACAATCTCACTATGTAGTTCAGGCTGGCCTTGAACTCACTATGTAGCCCAGGCTGGCCTCAAACTAATGGAGATCCTCCTGCCTTAGTCTCCCGAGTACTGAGATTACAGGCGTGCGCCACCACACCTGGCTGTTCAGCCTTATTAGCAATGAACAGAACCCTCTCAAGACGGACTAGTGGCACATGCATGTAATCCCAGTACCCAGAGACTGAGGTAGGAAGGTTACAAATTGGAACCCAGCCTATGCAATTTAGCCACTTAGTAAGAATGTGGCTCAAATTTTTAAAAAATAAAAAGGGCTGAGGATGTAGCTCAGTGTAAAAGCCCTGGATTCAATCTCCAGTACACACACACACACACACACACACACACACACACACACACACACTGAAATATCCAGGCAGGCTTCATGGGCAGGGCAGGAAGGCCCACAAGAGACCCTGCTGCACCTGGGTCTTGGAGGGCAGGGTCACCATGGGGACAATGGAGGCTCCATCCCCGCTGATCAGAGGGGAGAAGCCTTCCAGGCCTGGGTCCTGAGTGACCCAGTTTAGGTCTACACAGTGACCAAGGGACCAAGGAAGAAGGGAAGCATAGTGGGAAGGCACACCAAGTGGTGGAGCAGTCTGGGCTTTTCTTGGGGGTACTGGGAGCCCCTGGAGGATTCTGGGCAAGGAGAAGACAAAGGGCTGTGTCTGGGCTGGTTGTGGGAGGAAGGCTTGAAAGGAGAGGTGTGGGGAGCCAAGTGTGCTGTTTGTGGGACCCAAGGGATGTGTGGCTTGGAAGCAGCTCCCTGAGAAGGGAAGAGCCAGGAGATTTCCAGGACAGGGCTGGACGTCACCAGTTCCACCTGCCTGTTCGTTTGTGGCCGTGCTCCCTGCTTGAGATGCAAAGGGGCTGAGGTGAGCTGTCCCAAGGCTGCGCCTGGATGGCTGGCGTCCCCCTCAGGCATCTCAGCCCATCTGAGCAGCAGCGCTGCCTGGCCCAGGAAGGTCCAAGCAGCTGCCCTGTGAACTGCGAGCTGGGCGCCCTCAGCCTGGCCTCCAGGCTCCCAGATGCTGCTGGCATCGCTGGGCCAGGCTCATCCCCACATGCGCAGCAGGTATTCGTAGCTGAGGAAGGTGACGGCGTTGACCGGAAAGGCACGGGCACTGTTGATGGTAAAACCCCGGAAGAAGACTCCCAGACCCTCCTGCCGGAAGCTGGTTACTATGCAGTCCAGCATCCCCTTGTATGCTCTCTGGTTCACCCCGTCCATCTGCATCCGGGCCTTGATCACATCAAAGGGTGTGGCTGTGATCCAGGAGGCGATGCCTGCAAAACCCCCTGCCATCAGCACTGTAGTTGAGCCTGAGACAAAGGAAACTCAGGGTCAGGGCAGACCTAGACCCGAGCATCCTCCACAGCCAACCTCCTTCTCCAGCCTCCGCTGCACCCTCACCCCACACCTCTGTCCGCCACCCTCTGACCACTTCACTCACTCGGTTGCTGGCCAGCTGGGGTGTACTGGCGACAGAGCCCTTCATAGGTGACGAAGTAGAATCCCAATGTGGGAGTGTCCCTCAGCATCAGGGCCCCAGATCCCCGGAACAGCCCCCGGGGCCCCTCCTCTCGGAAGATGGTGGTTGCACAGTGCACAGGCCCCCGGTAACGGGGTGGGGCGCTCCCTGGCCGCCCCCTTGACTCTGTCTGATTTTGTAGACGAACTTTGATGAGGTCACATGGGGCCAGGGAGTAGGCCTGTTGGGAAGGAAAGAAGAAGGCTCTGGCTGGGGCTGGGCTGCTAACTGACCACACAGAGGGGCTGCCTCGGCCTGTGGGGCACGCAATACACATGGGTAGCTGATTGTGGGCCGGGCGCCTGGATACAGTGGGGACAGGACACTTCCTTTAGTACCAGTCCTGATAGCACTAAGCACCACTCTCTCCTCGTTCAACAGCATGAGCTTGCCTGGCAGGCAAGGGCACCCAAGGATGAGCGCGGCTTGTTTTTCCAGGAGTGGGTGTTGTCACTGGCCTCCCTTAACTCAGGGTCAAGCATGTGTTTGCAGTGATGGAGCTGAATAAAGGACTCGGTCACGGTGGAACAGATGGAGGAATGCTCACCTCATGGGCGTTGTTTTTTTTTTTGGGGCGGGGTGGATGCTGGGGATCGAACTCAGGGCCTCGTGCTTGCTAGGCAAGTGCTCTACCACTTGAGCTACATCCCCAACCCCATGGGCATTGTTCTAATTATAGGGCCCAACTTTACAGACTCACATCTCCCAGAGGGCCCCAGGGGCCTGTGCTGGGCCAGCCCTCCTGCCTGTCACCATGCTCCGTTACTGTTGTCCAACAGAGAGGCTTCTGGGAAGCGGGGTGTGATCTGGTAGGGCCTAGAGCTCTACTCTTGGCATAGGCAGACAGAACCTGGATTTGGGGTCTCGCTGGGACCAGACCTGGGGGAGGCTGAGTGCTAGGGGTGTGGAACAGCAGGGAGAGGCTTCAATTTGGATCATAGGAGGAGCAGCTGCTGCAGTTCTGCTGGGCATGGTGGCGCAGGCCAGGATCCCAGCACGTGGGAGGATCACTGTTACTTTGGCCCACACAGTGAGTGCGAGATCAGCTGGGGCTGCATAGTGAGACCCTGACTCAAAAAAGAAAAAAAGAAGCAGCTGCTGAATTAGGAAGCTGCTGACATTCAGGTGGGAACTGAGGTTGGCCTGTCACAGAGGTTTGGGTTTGTCTGTCCTCTGAGAGCTACAGGAGCTCAAGTCTAGCCCTAGAGATGGCTGATGGTGATGGGCAGGTGATGGACTCTGGTGGTGGGTTTTATTTTTATTTTATTATTTTACTTTACTTTAATTTTGAGACAGAGGCTCACTATATAGTTTAGCATGAACTTGAACTCTCTATGTAGGCCAGAGTGGTCTCGAACTCACAATGATCCTCCTGCTTCAGCCTCCCAAGTGCTGGGATTACAGGGATATGCCACCATGCCCAGCTCCTTTTTTTTTTTTTTTCTTTTGAGACAGGGTCTTGCTACGTAGTGCAGGCAGCCTAAGCTAGCCGTCAATTAGTAGCAATCTTCCTGCCTCAGTCTCCTTAGCACTGGGATTCAGGTGTGTACCACCCCACCCGGCTTCCTTGTGATGGGCTTTAGCACGTTGCTGGCCACACTCTGCCCTCATACCAGCAGGCAGAATGGTGGGCTGGGGACCCCTTTTGTGAAATGGGTCTTGATGCTGCCCTCCAGAGCCTGCTGCTAAGGCTGAGCTGAAGGGGGTAGTCTCCTGAGCCTGGGGCTCCTGGATGCTGAAGACACAGCTGGGCCAAAGGTGGGGGCACCATGCAATGGAAGACGTGGGACATCAGACGCTCCTTCCCCGCGGGAGGGTCAGCCTCAGCCTGACCTACAGCAACTTTTGCACCGGGCAGGATTTGCCTATGCCTACCTCTTTCTCCTCACTACAACACACCTTTGCTTCCAGCTCCTGTCTCAGCAGAGCCACAGGGGACCCAGCCCCACACTCATTCAACTCCTGGACCGGTTCTCCCTGCACCCTGACAGGGCTGGTTTCTGTTTCCCAGAGCACGGCTGGGGGTGGTGCGTGACTGAGGAGCGTGACTTAGGCCACTTCACACAGTCTCAGTTCTCTTCCTTGTTTTTGTGGGGTGCAGGTCTTGAATTTAGGAAATACATAGGCCTATGCCCCCCACCCAAGAAGGGGCAGAAGAGAAGCCAGGACATCTGGGGTTTCATTAATCATTAATTCACGTGAATGAGCACCCTGACTTTGTCCTCTGGTCTTACCTGCACCGCATGCCCCATGAAGTGTGTCATGGTATCTGCACGTGGTGGCACACACCAGTAATCTTAGCACTCTGGGAGGCTGAGGCAGGAGGATCACAAGTTTGAGCCCAGCTTGGGCAATTTAGCAATTTAGTGTGACCCTGTTATAAAAAAAGGGCTTGGGATGTAGCTCATTGCGAACATCCTGGGTTCAATCCCCGGTACTGGGAAAAAAGAAAGTGTGTCAGGGTCATTAGGGTCATTAAGGCAGGCACAGCTGGGGTGTGGGATGGTGCCAGGCACCCGTCCCTCTTCATGCCCAGAGGCCCCATTCAGCTCAGGTTCCTTCTGGGCCTGGAGGCCACTCTTACCTCCACCCTAGTCCTCTGCGAACACCACAGTGCTGAGGACAAAGACCAAACCTAAACGATTAGAGTGACTTAATAATTAATATCCCCGGCCTTTCCCGGTGAGACCCGTGACCTGCGGAGGCTCACTGATCACAGCTGCCCAAGCCCTGCTGCCGAAGGCTGAGTTGGGCAGGGCTGGACAAGCCCCGGGGCCACATCGGGACCCCAGAGAGGCTGAGCGCTGAGTTCCACTGGGGCCAAAGGTCGGCGTTGAGGAGCAGTGTTCCCGTGGCTCTGGGGCTGGCCGACCCCTCCGGCTGCTCCTCCATGGTGCCCACTTGGCACTACACCCCCATTCTGCATCCCCCCACCGAGGCCTGCAGCCTGGCAGCCCATAGCTCAGCCAGGCCAGGCCACTGGGAGCAGCAGCACCTGTGCCTGTCTGTAGTCATGGCGTGCCAGAGGAAGCTGGGAGGAGACAGATCGCACAGGCTGCCACCGCACTACCACTGCATGCCCACGCTCTGTCCTCTCACCTGCAGCAGGCCCCCGGTGCAGCCCGCTATGAAGATGTGTGTGTAGCTGGGCAGGTGGGCCCGCCGGTCCTGGTGGGAGGTTGCTGTGAGCACCTGCAAGGTATTGCTGTAGACCCCAAACAGGACAGAGTTGACCACAGCTACACTGGCGATCGGGAAGCTCATTCCCTTGAAGAAGCCCAGGATCTGCAGAGTGACATAGTGTCACTGGATTAAGCACAGCAGGCCCCCCACTGCTGCCCTTTTCAGCAGTCAGATAGCCCCCCAGCCCAGCCCCAGGGAGGTGGTGTAGGTGAGGCTGGGAAGGCCTGGCTCCACCCATGGGGTGCAACAATACCACCTGGTGCCCTCAAGGGTCCCAGACCTCTCTTCTAGCAAAGCCCTGCTGGGGAGGAAGAAGAGCTGCTGCCTCCTGCCCCTGATGCTGCCCACCCCAAGGAAGAGAGCCACCCACCGACTCATGGCGGTAGATCTTGACCATGCAGTCCACAATGCCCCGGTACGTATTCTGGGTTTGCAGCCGTACCTGGATGGGGAGAACGTGGCAGGGAGGGTAGGCAGGCACCAGCTCTACCCTCTGCCCCAAGAGCAGGACGCCAGGATGCTGGCAAGGCAGGAGGGACCCCAGTCTGCCAGGTCTGATCTGGGGTGCTTGCTTTCGGATCAAGTGAGACTGTGCATTCCTCAGGCAGCTCTCCCAGACTCACCTTTACGGTGTCGAAGGGGTAGCCCATGACCAGGCCCAGAGCTCCTGTGGCAACAAGAAGGTACTATAAATAAAGGCCTTGGGGCAGGCCTGGGAAGCACATCTGACGGAGAGGGGGAGCCGAGCAGGAGGAGAAGAGCCTGGCTTCCTCAGACACCTGCTGTCCCCTTCCAGCTGATACCCAAAGCCACCTCTGCCTCACACCCCACACCAGGCCCTGGATCAGGAAGGTCCAGGCCGGGACAGGGAGTAAGATCCGCAGGCCACCTGAGGGTACATATGGAAAGGAAGTACCGATGGCAGGTGCACCATCCTCTCAGTGCTGTGGCTTTGATCCAGAGCAGGCCCTGCCCTCCTGGCACTTGCCCCACTACTGCACCTGGGGAGGAACCATCCAGGGGTCCCACTGTCCCCCAGGAAGGAGACCCCACCTCCCCCACTTCCTGGACTACTTCTGGAGTTTGGGGGAAGTCGCGGTCTCAGGAGGCATTTAGAATGTCCCCAAGGAGAAGGTCATCCAGAAGCTGGGCTGGGTACACACCCACAGCAGCCCTCTGGGCCCAGGAGTGGCACCCACTACCTGAAAGGACAGAGGCCTGAAGGAGAACTGGGGACAGTAGAGGAGGTCAAAGGTGAACTTCTTTCTGGGCCCCACAGGATGGGCCCGGAGCCAGGGGCTGTCCAGCCCACAGTGTGTGCCAGGCAGAGGGGCCTTGGGATGCAGGAGTAGACCCTCTAGCCTGTGCTTCCTTCCTTCTTCTCCCTGCTGGTCACAACCAGGAGACCTTGGGGACAGATGGCTCCAGGGTACTCTTGGGGGATGAGGATTTTGGTCTCATTTCCTCCCATGCCACCCACCTTTCCTAGGAAGTGACCCACCCTGAGGGGTGATGTGATAGAAGGAAGAAAATGTCTCACCTGAGATCCAGCCAGCCACAAACTCCTCCACAGGCATTGTCTAGGCTTAGGCGGGACCCGGCAGCTGGCAGCTCTACAGCTCCACAGAAGAGACTGTCCAACTTGTAACTTGTCCCCTCTCCCTCCCCTGGGCCTGCAGATAATCTCCCACTAATGTTTAACCCTGGCCGAAGGGTGAGAAAAGTGGCCCAGTGCCCAGGTCTCAGGCAACCAGGAGAGGGGAGCGGGCCAGCCTTGGTGAACCTGAGACTGGAAGGGGTGTGTGGAGCAGGCAACCTCGTGGGGCAGAGGGATGGTCCACAGCGGGCCTGATCCCCCTATCCAGCGAGGACAGCCTTCCTGTGTGGCCACGGAAGGTAACTGAGTCCCAGCGACCCAGACCCCTTCCGGGCTGCCTCAGTCAGCCAGGGACAGGCCCGGCGTAAAGCCCCATTCACCTGCCTTGCCCACCCTACAGGGTAGTGAGGCCAGGTAGTAGTGGAGCCTGGCCACCAGAGGGCAGCCCAGCTCAAGGCGACCTGCAACAGCAACCCAGGCCAGGCCCGGATGGGAACAACCCAGAAAGGAGGAGAGCTGGCCCCCAGAAGTGACTCTCCAGGCCCTGAAGCTTTCTGCTTTCTCCCAGAGTTGTTTATGACTCCTCCGTGTGAGTCACACTCCAGCCTCCCTCAGCCCCCTCTTCCCCGGGATGACTGTGTAAAGGACCCTGTGTCTGTCTGCGATGGCCCCGCACTGCCCTGCGCTTGCTCCCTCTCTTCCTCCCTCTGGCCTTCTGCCAGATGCCAGAACCTAGATACTGGATTTCCTGGCCTCCAAACTGTGAGAAAGAAATTCCTTTACAAATGAAGAGAGGGAACCCAAATCCTTTCTAGACAGTTTGAGCCCTTGCCCTGCCACCCATTCTCCTCCGACCTCATCTTCAGCTGCCGGGGCCTCCCTGCTCCTCTTCAACCAGGCCCCGTCTTCAGGCCTTTGCTCCAACCGTCCCCTCTTCCTGGACACCCTCTCAAATGTCACTTCCCCAATGAGGCCCTCCCAAATCCGCTCATGTAACGTTGCTGTCTGCCCGCCTGAGGCCCTTGCTGGCTCTTCCTTCCCCAACACCCCCGCCCCCTGGCTCTAATCACTGACACAGGAAGTAGCTAGCTGCTTATCTAAGCAGACAAGTATCTCTGGTGGTTTGGGTCACCAAGGTATCCTATAAGATTAGAATAGTGTGTGGCAAACTAGGCATGGTGGCACACACCTGTAACCGCAGCACACAGGAAGTAGAGGCAGGAATATCAGGAGTTCTAGGCCATCCTAGCTACATGGTGATTTCAAGGCTAGCCTGAGCTACATAGTGAGACTGTCTCAAAAAAATACAAAAGTGTGTGGCACTGGGTGGCACTCAATAAATTCAGTTGCATGAATGAAAGAATGATTGGGTGAAATCAGGGAACAGCCTGAGTGGTCACGCCTAGGGGCCCCATCACCTAAGGCCAACAGCAACCCAGGTCTCCTTGCAGCTCTTGGTTTCCTCTCGGATGCCCAAGGACCATCCAGTCCTTCATGCCTTCTCCCCTCTCACTGTGGCCAGAGCAGACCAGTCCACCCCTGCTCCTTTCTAGGGACTGGATGGGGCCCAGAAGTGAGGCCTTATCTCTGATCTCCTCTGCCTGGAGCTTCCTGGGGCTCCTTGGGCTGCCCCCAAAGACCATGAGGACCAGCTTCTCATGGAAGGTAGGGCTGCCTCCCAAGTCCCGCCTCCTGCTCTGCTGAGTGACATGAGGCAACCCCTTCTGTGGGCCGTGGGGTCCTTTATCACTTGCCAAAGTAGTGGACCAGCCCAGCCAATTGGTGTCCAAGCCTCTCAGCCCCAAAGGCCAGCAGGCCCCTCCTCCTCCTTCAGGGTGGCCCCCTCTTTTCCAATCCCACAGCCCCCCCATTCAAGAGAGCCCCTCCTCCTAGCTCCTAGAAACTTGCCAGAGAGAAATCTACCCTGCTAGCTTTCCAGTCTTCTGCAGATTCCTCCATGACAGAGCAGAACTTGCATCTTATCACTCTAGCTCTCCTCTACACTGTCCTCACAGCCTGACAAAGCCCCCGCTCCCACCACGGGTTTGGGGAGCCTACCGCTGGTGCCACCCTGCTAGCTCTGACTTGGCCAGAACTTTCCTGCACCCAAAGCATCCCGCTCAGCTTCCTCCCACCCCCACCAGGCAGCCTCCACCGAACTCAGCCTTCTGGACTCTCCTAGTGCCAGTGCCCATTCCAGTCAGTCTCCTTGTGTCATCTTTCCAATCCTCCTTCCTTGTGCCTATAATGTACACCTTTTTTTTTTTTTTTTTTGTGGTGCCGGTGATCGAACTCAGGCCCTTGTGCTTGCAAGGCAAGCACTCTAATCACTGAGCTAAATCCACAGCCCCCAATGTACACCTTTTAGTGTGTGACAAAGGTTAAGTCACTTGGGCAAGTGTCTAGCACTCAAATGGTAGCAGCTAATGCTTTTATTTCCACTCATGGGGCCCATGTGGGTGACGTAAGTGTAGGGGCAGGAAAAAAAACAGACTAGGGCCTCATTAGGTCTTCTGGCTAACCCTGACCAGAAGGAGTTAAAACTTTACTAGAGAAATCCCCCTGGGAGCAGTTCAAGGACAGGGATAGAAGGGGAGAAAAACCAGATTTCAAAGGCACCAAGATAGCACAGGTGGCATTAGGGACCTACCAGAGGGAGAAAGAGCTGACAGGCAGAGCACAGGGAGCCAAGTGCATGAAGCCCAGCTGAGATAGCCATCCCTCTCCACCTCCAGTACAATGCAGGCGAGACAGAAGGGAAGGGGGCCGACTGACTTCAGGAAAAGAAAAATAGTATGATGCTTTTTCAAAAGATGGTGTCACCCTCATATGGGGCACCCAAGAGGATGTCATATATTGCAGAAAACCCACTACACTGCCGGCCCTTAGAAAAGAGATTGAAAATGCATGTGCAGCAGTCTCAGCGGACTCTTTGACCAAGGTTACCCAAGCATCAGTTCGCCATACTAATGAATGTCTGGAAGCTGACAGCCACCACTGAATACCTCTTGTAATTGTAGAGGCCAATTGTATTAATCTTATAATGTCTCAATAAATTTCGTATTAAAACATTTACACAATATCAGTCCCCAGCACCAAAAAAATAAAATATTTATACAAGGCCGGGCATGGTGGCACATGCCAAAAGCACTTGGGAGGCTGAGGCAAGAAGGATCACCTCGAATTCGAGGCCAGCCTGGGCTACATAGTGAGTTCAAGGCCAGCCTGAACTACATAGTGAGACCCTGCCCCCCCAAAAAAATGTATACAAGTTTTTCTTTTCCTGAAGTGTGTATACATTCTTTTTGGCAGGCTCTGTATATATTATACATGTGTATTTACTCTAGGGTCACTATATTACCCACTCTGGAGTCACTATATGACTACAATGGAGACCCACACGGCCCTTTACTAACACTAAAATAACTATGAATGAGGCCCCCCTTGCCAATCAGCTACCCACTCCAGAGACAAAGCCCTGTGAAGGACAAGTAAACAAAAAGACCAGAAAGAAGCTGCACATAGACCACCGGAAGAGATGATGTAGGAAGATGTGCCCGGTAGCCAAGTTACGGCAAGTGCTGGGTAGGGGAAGGGTCCCGACCCCCCATAAAAGCACTGGGAAGGGGTTGGGGATGTAGCTCAGTAGAGTGCTTGCCCAGCAAGCGCAAGGCCCTGAGTTCGATCCCCGGCACCACACCCTTCAAAAAGAAAAAAAGCAGTGGGAACAAAGGGCCCACAGGTCCTCCATCTTTCCCGAGTCCAGGATAGCTAGCTATCTGCTCCTCTATCCTTTGCAACAGTCTTCCTTTCCTTAAACTTTGTATCTTTAATGTGCCACTGATATGGAGTCTACAGTCTGGTGAGCTGCTGCCCCAGAACAGGGACAGTGCTCTTCCCCACCCTTCTGCCCACGCCATACAAGGAAACACGCAAAAGCGCTGGGCCCAATATCCAGCCTACAGTAGATAAGCAGAAATCGAAGAACTTCCTCTTCCTGATCGTGGTGTTTTGTACCTCTTAACGGCGATACTATCACCTTCTGTACTTTTAAATATGCTATTTACCTGAGTATCTCTTTTCCTCCTCCTCCACTCCAAATTAAACTATAAGGGACAATTCTTGAAACAGGGGCCGTTTCCTCCTGGGGCTCCACTCCCTGCCCTAGCACAAGCTCCATACCCACTGACCACTTGACATGTGGTGTTCCTCCTTTGCTCCAGGTGATTTAAGGAGGCCATAGAGCCTGTAGTGGGAGGGTCCAGAGTTGAGAACGGGAAAGGGGATGCCTGCTCCTACCGCACCCTTCTCTGGGCCCATGCACCAGCTTCCTCAAGTTCTTGGGTTGCCCTTGCAAGCAAAACACTGAAATGTGCTCAGCCGGTGCCACATGGGTCCTGGGAGGATAGGCAGAGCTGCTCCAAATACCGAAGACAAGATGGGCATAGTGGTGCAAGCTGAATCCAGTTTTCCAAGAAACTGAGGCAGGCAGATCACAAATTTGAGCCTAAGGCTGGCCAACTTATGGACTTAGTGAGACCCTGTCTCAAAATAAAAAATTTTAAAAGGGCTGGCTATATAGCTCAGGGTGAAAGCCCTGTACTGCCAGCAACAAACATGAAAGACACTTGCACAGGCAAGGAGCCTGGAGCTGCTTTCCATCCCAGGGAGCCAGGGCAAGGTGAACCCACGTCCCCGGTGCTGATCCCCAAGCCCATTGTTGTCACTTGAACCATCTCCAATTCCCCCTGCCTTGGGCAGGTGTTCCATGGATTTGTTTGGCTGGATTCAGGCACATTCATGCTGGCGTTGCCCGGACATGTTGGTGAGAGGACCAGGGGGGATAGCTGGATTTGCACCTGCCCCTTCGGGGCCCCAGAGCCTCTCCTGAGCTTGGGAACAGCTCAAGGTCTCAGGGGCTGTATGTTTAAAATAGTAGAGCTCACGTGACCGCGCCCTGGAAAAAGTGTATCTGGCCAGGTTTCTGACATAGACATATAGTTTGCGCCTGAGGTAGGCCCCTGAGACTTACAGACCCCAACCTTCTTTTATAGATAAGGAAACTGAGCCCGGAGAGGAAGGGACTTAGGGAGGAGGTCCCTGTCTCCGACCACAATCAAAAGCCCATCGCCCCTCACGGCAGGGGGCGCTGCGGCACTGGCGGCTGCTGCGAAGTCTCCACCCAGCACCCAGCCCGACTCGTCGCGGAGAACGTCACCATTTCCCAGGCGGGGACCCGGGAGCGCGAACTCTGGCGCTCCCATCCCCAGTTTTCTTGAATCTTCGCCACACCTTATTACAAATCAAGGGTCTGAGTCTACGTGTGAGGAAACTCGCCCGGCGCCACTCGGGGCGGGGCGGGACCAGCTCACGACTCCACCCCCAGGGCGTGGCTAGACTGCCCAGGCGCGCGCCCGAGGAGTCTGGGCCTGCGCGGTCCCCGGAGGGCGCCCATAGGGCGCGTGCGCAGCGGTCCCGAGCTCCGATTGGCTCCCACGGTCGGAGAGGCGGGGACCCGTGTTCGGCGCTTCCTCCCGTCGCAGCTTCCGCAGCGCAGTCCGGTTAAGAGACTGTCTGTGCCGGAGCTGAGAGAGGCTGGTGGTCTGCGGCGCTGGACCCTGAGTCAGGGTAGAAGCCTGGCCCTAGGAGGCAGGCTCTGCGACCCGCGAGGTGAGAGCGCGGTCACTCACCGCCCCAAATGGGGACGCCCCCCAAAATTGAGGCATCCGGACGAGCGACCCTCCACCCCTGCCCCGACCCCTCGGAGCAGCCCCCACCTGCAGTCGGCGAAGGACGCGCCCCTCCGCCGGCTCGTTCAGCCTTGTAGACCAGTCCCGGACTTCTCCCTTCATTGAGAGCTGGAGGAGACCCTCGGGTCCCCCCCCGCCCCCTCCCCCCAGTAACTCCTATTTCCTCTCCTTTGCAGATGGAAGGGACAGAGGGCAATCCCGGGCAGGCGGGCCCCGCTGAGCGGTCCCACCGAAGCAGCGTGTCCTCCGTGGGAGCCCGAGGTGGGTCCCTAACCTCCTCCCCACTTGGGGACGCCAGCCCTGGGGGCAGGACTCTGGGTTGTCTTCTGTAAAGATAATCTTATGAATTAATTAGAAATAAGGTGTGTTGAGATGTGACCAACTCACAGGAGTCAGGCTCCGAGGACGAGGACCTGGGCTCTGCCTCTAGCTTAGTCCCCAAGTCCTTACCCTTACTTGATCTCATTTGTAAAATGGCCATGTCTCCTTTCTAGCTGTGAAGTTCAAGTGAGAAAACGTGAGTGAAAAGCGACACCTCACTTTCTTTGTTCCATTTTTCTCACCAACAGTCTTTTGTGAGAAAAGCAGGGATCATTATCTTCCTTTTATAGGGAGGAAATTGGGCCCTAGAGAGGTGAAATCACAGATTGCTTACTGCAGCCCTCTAGGTGATCGTGAACTTCATTCAGCCTTCAGTGCCCTGTAAAGTGAATCAGAACCTCAGCCTCCCGCAGATGATTTCTGTCATCCCTCAGAGTAGCTGTTGGAGCACAAGTGACTGTGGGTCAGAAAAGCCCTTTCACATGGGCTTTTTAACGGCAATCTGTGCCTTTACCTCCTCAGACTTCACCTTATTTGATTTACAGCTACTTTTGTGGGGAAGGATGTCATCTCTGGAGTTTTGGTTTTTTTGGACTGGGAATTGAACCAAGTTCACACTGAACTACATCCCCAGCCCTTTATTTTTAAGGAGGAAGGCTGTCACTAAGTCACTGAATTGCCCAGGCTGAGCTGAAACTTGTGACTTCCCCAAGTGCAAGACCCTGGCTTCAATCCCCAGCATCCAAACGAAAAACAGAAAAAAACTTGTGGTCAGGGCCCAGCGCCGCGACCATGGGAGCACTCTGCCTCAGCCTCCTAGAGTGCTAGGATTACAGGTGTGAGCCACCATCCCCAGCTTTAGTTCTGCTCTGACAGATGAGGCACCTTGCACTCAAACTGACTTGCTGAAGTCAGTGGCTGCCAGAGCAGCAAGCGAGGACTGGGACCTGAGTGTGTGGGCCTTTGCTGCGTTTGTGGCTCCACAGATGGAGGCTTGAATCTGGCTGCCCTACCAGGCCCTCTTTTTTGACTCAGGTCCAAATTGGAGTTTCAGAATTTGTCACGGGGAGCACTTGGTTGTTCGGGTTATACTTTCCTAGCCTGCTTAATGCTATCCTGAAAGGCCACAGTATTGATCCCTGAGGTTTGAAGAGTCCTAAGAAAACTGAGACTTGAATATTGCTCTGACCTGGGATGGCCTTAGGAGTCCTTGTTCCTATCTAAGCCTGGGCCAGAGACAGTTGGAGGCTTGCCTAAGGCTGACCGAGGATCACCAGCTACCCCCACTTCCAGTCCAAGAGACTAACTGCTGTGACCCCAGGATGGATTCAGCTTGTGCACCATATTCTCCACCTGTGGAGTGAGTTTGTTCAGGGCAGAAGCACAGCAGAGTCCCTGGGGCTGCCTGAGCAGTTGAGGGCAGGGCCTTGATCTGTCCAATTCTAATTGAATCTCAGGGGTGGGATGAGGGTGGTGCATGGGCCAGAGTTTCTGGGTTAGCAAGCACAAGGCCCTGAGTTTGATCACCAGCACTCCCCCACCCTCTGAAAAAGTAAAACCAAAAAGAAAAGGGTATTTCAGAGCTAGATTTGGTATGCACGACTGTAATCCCAGCGCTCTGGGAGGTTGAGACAGGAGGATCACAAGTTCTAGCCCAGCCTGGGCAATTTAGTGACTTATCAAAACCTTGTCTCAAAATTTAAGAAAAAAGGGACAGAGGTTATAGTACAAAGGCCCTGAGTTCAGTCCCCAGTACCACAAAAAAGAGGGACATTTTTCAGTGATGCTGGGGCTCTGCCTCGGAGTGTAGCCTGGATTCCCCACGGGGCATGGAGTGGTGGAAGGTGCCTGTCACAGGCCTCGGCTGACCCTGCCTGGCCTCCCTTACAGCAGCTGATGTGCTGGTGTACCTGGCTGATGACACTGTGGTGCCCCTGGCTGTGGAGAACCTGGCCTCACTCAGTGCCCACGAGCTGCACCGTGTGGTCCGGGAGGTCCTGCAGCTCCCAGACGTTGCCCTGGATGCCTTTGCGCTCTGGCTTGTCTCCCCTCTGCTGGGTAAGTAAGACTGAGCAGTGAGGTGCCCCTGCAGGAGGGGTGGGCTGGCGCTGACCACCAAGCAGGCAAGCACCCCCAGAACCTCTGGCTGCTGTGCAGCAGGGAAGTGGGACTTGAGGGTCCTGGAGCTGTCTACTTCTTTGAAGACCCACAGTCCTGAGGAGACTCCTGGCTGTGCCACCACCACCTCATTTCTGCTGATGGCAGAGGAGGGCCAAGCCTGCCGCTCTCCTCAGTGGGGCTGCAGTGTCAGTAGGAACAGGACTGCAAGGAGGGAAGGAGTCCCTGTTTAGTGAACACAGTGTGTCTTGCAGCAACCTGGGCCGCACTTGGTGAACATAGTTTCGTTGTATCCTCAGGGCCTAGGTGTCCTGCTGCAAGGAGTTTGAGATCTGGCGCACTGACACCAGTGAGTGTTAGGACTGAGACAGAACGGAGGTGACAGCCTCTGGAGTGTGTCCTATTCCTTGGGGAGCAGGGGAAACATAGGGCACAGTCCAGGAGGCTGCCAGTGAGGCCTTAGGAGGGTTGGTAGAGGAGGGACATGGCTGCTCATCCACCTTCATTTTGTGTTTTCAGGGTGGGACCCTGAGGGAGTGGAGGTAATGGCTCTCCAGACCCTCAAGTGAATATGGTCCCTGAGCCTGCTGGCTTAGACAGACATGCCCCATGTTATTTGGGGAAGTAAACTGGTGCTGGGGCCAAGCATGTTATGTTTTGGTTTTTTTGAGACAGGGACTCGATATGCACTCCAGGTTAGCCTTGAACTCACTATGTAGACCAGGCTGGCCTTGAACTTGTAGCAATTCTCCTGCCTCAGCCTCCTGAGTGCTGAGATTACAAGTGTGTGCCGCCTCACCCAGCCAGGCATGTTTTCTGATTTTAAATATTTCCTGTGTTGAAGAGAAATAGGGCCAAGATGAGAATGACTGCTCCTGTTGAGAGGATTGGTCCTAGCAGGATAACTGGGTCAGGCTCCAGGGGCCCTAGAGGTGACCTTCCTTCCCGTGACCACTGGGATTTGTGTCTCCCTAGAAGGCGGATTTCAGCTGGCTTACTGGGAAAGAGGGAGCTCCAGCCCCCACCCCCTCATCCTTTCCCCATTCCATCAGCTTCCTGAGCAGCTGCTGCTCCTGGGCTCTCACCCACCCTCTTCCTGCTGACCTGTCTCCTGGCCACCCCACACCCAGGCCTCCTCGCACCCTCTGGGCTCTGGTCAGGACTGTGGGCCCCTGGCTGTGTCTTTAGAAGGCTGAGAGTGGCAGGGCAGTGGGTGGCCCCCGCCCTGCCTCTCCGGGCTCTCCAGGCAGTTTGCTTCCCCGGCCACTTAGTATATCCTCTCCCTCCTCACATTCCCATCCTCTCCCTCATTGCATTCCAGTCTCTGTGGCTGGGACTGAATGGGCTGCTGTGTCCAGGAGGATGGTGGCCAGGCCGAGGCACAGTCAGCACCTACATTGTTTCCAGGCCACTGTGGGAGGGTGAAAGTTCGGGCTGTGAGGGGCTGTGAGGCAGTGACGGGCCCGGGGCTCTGAGTGTGAGGTAGGAATGCAGCACCGTCTCCAAGAGCCACCCTTCTTCTCAGTGC
Organism: Hystrix cristata; assembly: GCA_004026905.1. NCBI lineage: Eukaryota > Metazoa > Chordata > Mammalia > Rodentia > Hystricidae > Hystrix > Hystrix cristata. The sequence continues at coordinate 56,181 of PVJO010010400.1, forward strand.
CACCGTCCCTGCGGATAGAATGGAGCCCCAGCGATTGGCAGTCTCATTCGGGTGATGGTCCCCAGGCAAAGAGGTCCCATCTGGAAGTTGTGGGAACGTGGGTTCTGCCTGGCCCTGCGCTGATGACGGGGTCCTCCAAGCTGCAGCGGCTTGGAATAAAGGCAGGAGGAAGGACACCCTTGTCCCCTAGTTGACCTTTCCCCATGGTGGGTCAGTTACATTGCTTATTCCACCAGGATGTGCACTGCTCCCATACAGCCTGGGGTACAGCAGGGGACAAGGCCACCTCACGTGGTCCCTGCCCTCAGAGAACCCCAAGGTGGTGCTTTGGAGTCGGAAATATGGCAGGGGAGCGTTGGGAAGCAGAGCGGTTGCTGACTCAGTGTGGTCTCAGGCAGTCCCACCCTCTGTGAGCTCAGCCTGTGAAGTGAGGGACCCCAGTGCCCCACATCCTGTGAGCTCATCCCCCGGCAGAGGGAGCATGAAGCGGGCTTAGCAAACAGGATGGCAGGGGGCCCTTCCCGGGAAGAGGGGAAGGTGGCTGTTGGGCCACCAGCTTGTATGGAGTGAGGGGGATACGGGTTTGGCCAATGATCTCTGTGGGAAATGAGAGCTGGGAGGCATCTGGGGAACCTAGATCAGAAATGACAGGACAAGCTGGGTATGGTGGCGTATACCCGTAATCCCAGCACTGCAAAGGCTGAGGCAGGAAGATTGCTGGCAAGTTCAAGGCCAGCCTGAATTACTTAGTGAGACCTTGTCTCAGAAAACCACCAAAAAAAAAAAAAAAAAAAAAAAAGACAAAGACTCTTGGCATCAGGTTCGCAGGACAGGATGCTCAGCTGTCAGTAGGGAGAGAAGTATAGAGGGACATGTGGGCAGAAGACAGGCATTTTGCCACCTGCTGTCTTGCATCAGTATATATCTCAGTCCATGTCTGGGTGAGTGTGGAAGTGGCCTCCCACCTCTCAAAGACAGCAGCCAGGTGGCCACCTGGAGGGCAGTACCAGTGCCGAGCTGAAACTTCCTTGTCAAACGTGGGCCCCAGCCCAGAGGTCGAGGGGCTGCAATGGAGCGCTCATCCATGCCAACCCTGAGCCAGCTCCTGCCAGGGTGACACCTTCAGCCTGGAGTGGGAATCCTGTAAAGACAAGCGGACAGTGATGTGATTGGGTGACAGGACATGTCAAGGAGGGGGCGCCTTAGTTAGGGGCCCAGGACAGGTGACCATGAACCAAGACCTGAGCCAGGCAGCCACATGAAACTAGGAGATGGAGTCTGGGACAGGAGGCCCAGCAAGGGTAAAGGTCCCAAGGCTGGGAATGCTCGGGTGTCTTAGGAGGTGGCGCAGCGGGAGCAGAGGGGTAGAGAGCAAGAAGGCAGTGGCGTGGCACTGTGGCCGCCAAGTCGAGGAGCTTGCAGAATGGAGGCCACTGGCTGCAGGCTTGCCGCGGGCGTCCCTGCTGTGTCAGGGCAGATGAGGGCAGCCCCTTGGGCGTTGGAGCCCTCATCACCAGCTGCAGGTTCTGCTCCCTCATGGCAGTGCCGTCACCCCCAGCATGCTCAGCCCTCTCAGCCTCTCAGCTGTGGCTCACCCTGGGGCTGGAGGAGGAGAAGCTGGCTGTGTCTGGAGCTACACAGCCTTGCACTTGCTGTGACTTTAGAGGAGCAGCGTCACCTCCCAAGTCTTATATTCTCTGTGGGTGAAGTGGAAGGCAGGTTATTGCAGGGTCATGTCCATAAACCACTTGGAAGGGCTCTGGATGCTTAATGCTTGCTCGGTGGCTGTTGGCCCTCAGGTCCCCTTCGTTACTGTAGTTAGAGGCAGTGTGACAGGCGGGTGGGTATCTTCAGTAGGTCAAGGCTTCAGGGCCACCTCCCCTCTTGTCTGTAGAAGTACAGCTGAAGCCCAAGCACCAGCCCTACAAGCTGGGCCGCCAGTGGCCAGAGCTGCTGCTGCGCTTCACCAACGCCCCAGACGATGATGTGGCTGTGGGTAGGTGCTGCCTTGGGTAAGCGCGAGGGCAGGGGTGCTCGAGGGAGCCGGGAGGAGGGTGGGCCGGGTGGTGGGCCCAGAGGCGAGCTGAGGGTCTTCCCTGGGGGTAGAGTGGGTGGCCAGGCACGAGCCCAGCCTCTCTCTGCAGATGAGCCCTCCCTGCAGTTTCGGAGAAATGTGTTCTTCCCAAAGTGGCGGGAGCTCCAGGTGAGACCATAAGCCCACAAGTGATGCCCACATCCAGCACCCTGTGCCCAGCCGCCCGATCCCTAAACACTGGACCGTCACACCTTGTTCCAACCACTGAGCTGTCCTTCCCTGCCACACTGGCCCACAGATCCGCGACGAAGAAGTCCTGCGACTGCTCTATGAGGAGGCAAAGGGCAACGTGCTGGCCGCTCGGTACCCATGCGACGTGGAGGACTGCGAGGCCCTGGGTGGCCTGGTGTGCCGCGTTCAGCTTGGGCCCTACCAGCCCGGCCAGCCTGCGGCCTGCACCCTGAGGTGAGGGTGGTGTGTCTCCCAGTGAGTTTGTCCCTGGAGTCCTACTTACAAGTGGTGCCAGGTCCCACAGGGTGGACACAATTGTGGACCAGGAGGTCTCATTCCCTCCCGTGCTGGCTGTGTGGCTGCGGGGGATTTGCTGCGCCTCTCTGAGCCTCCTTTCCCTCATCTGCTCTGGGTAGTGGGAGATTTAGGACTCTGAGGAGTCCACAACCAACAGGCCGAGGTGCGCCTGAGGGTGTAGCTTGGCTGCGCTGCAGTCGGGAGGGAACTGGCTTTATTCTTTAGACCAAGCAAATGGTGATTCTCCAGTGACCAGGGATAGTCCAGCTTAGTTCCCAGCCCCACAGAGGAGTGCTGTCCCTGTGTCCCCACCTCTCTAGAGAGGCCTATGTTGGCTGTGTGAATTCACAGGGCAGCAAGGATTGAATGCACCCTGACAGCAGACCGGCCAGCCTCTGACCTCCATGGAAAGCGACCCCGTTGAGCATGGGCGTGGTCTGCTCCTAGCCAGGGACACAGGACTCTTCTCCACCTTGACCCTGCTCATGTCGGGGAGGCAGGAGAGCTATGTGAGGGGCAGGGACCTTGTGCTTGGGACTGACGAGGGCTCCCGACTGAGTGGCTCAAGGTTGGTAGCCATGAGGTCCCAGCCCTCTGTTCCACTTAAAAGTGATAGCAAACCCAGCTCCAGCTGTTTGTGCGCAGGGGCCTTTGTCAGCTTGGGTAACATTCAAGCCCAGATAGACAGGGTGCCTGGAGCCAAGGTTAGCGCCAGGGTTCAGTGGGGTCCCCTAACCCTGCTGTTGCTCTTCCCCTGCCCGTGTCTTCTGGGCCAGGACAAGGTCAGGCACACTCTTGCCTTGTGGCGAGGTGGCCACAGCAGCTGCCTGTGGGGAGCAGAAGCAGAGGCCTCTCTCCATACACACCTCAGGCCCCTCAGTCGCTGTGGTGACCATGGCTTGGTGCTAGTCCACCCAAAACAAAGGAAGCACTGGGCCAGGTCCCCATGGGTCACTCTGCGAGCCCACACAGACCCTGTACACTGACAGCAGTAAAGGCTGGGTTTCCGCGCAGCAAGGGATTGGATGGCAGGGTGGGAGTAATGAAATACCTGCAGCAGCCCTGTGAAGGGTGGTGGCACCCCAGGGTCCCCTCCTGGAGCTAGGCCTCTCAGCACCACACCCCGCGTTCTCCTTGCCCAACCCTTCAGCTAGAACAGCTGCCCCTCCCCATGGCCTGCGGCGTTTAGGGCTCCAGAAGCCACAGTGAGATGTCTCCTCTGGTGGGGATGACAGCTACAGAGCTACCTGTTGAGCACTATCCTCAGGCAGGGCCTGTGCTAGCAGCTCCTGCACTTATAGGGGCTCGTGTCCATGTTTTGTATACAGGGAGGTAGAGCCTTGGGGGCCTCACAGACCGGAGCTCTGGCTGCTGTTTTGTATGTTTGTCTAATGCAGTTCTGGGAATTGAGTCCAGAGTCTTTGTGTTCAGTTATATCCCCAGCCACGGACCCCCCTTTGGTTTGTTTTGAGACAGAGCCTTGCTATGTAGTTCAGGCCAGCCTTGAACTGACTATGTAGTTCGGACTGGCCTTGAACTTGGCGGTGATCCTCCTACCTCAGCCTCCCAAGTGCTGGGTTTACAGGCGTGTGCCACTGTGCCCACCTTCTTTTATTTTTTGAGACAAGGTCTCACTAAGTTGCCCAGGCTGGGCTTGAACTTTCAGTCTTCCTATCTCACCCTCCCAGAGTGCTGGTTTTATGGGTATGTGCCACCATGCCTATCTTAAATTGCTGTTTTGACATCCTTATTTGGCAGAACCAAACGTTGAGGGTGTTAGGCCACAGGCAACAGTGTGGTTGTAAAAATTCTCATAGCTCAGAAATCCCCAGCACCCCGCTTTAGTGGCAGACACTGCCCTGCAACCTACCTCCAGTCTGGTTCCCAGCTGGAGGGCTGCTTTGGACTCTCTTCCTGGACTTCTGAGTGCCAGCAAGCCCCTTAAAGAACAGGTTGGGGGAACCCGCCACAGTGCCCAGGACACACCATGGGTACTCAGGGTCGTGTGTTTCCTTCCCTTCCGGGGGCGGAGACTGGGCCCGGTGACCTCTGTATTTGTCCCCTGTGCCAGCATGGAGCTGCTCCTGAGTTCCCTGGGTGGGGACATGGTGCTGCCCAGGAGGGAGGCAGAGCCAGGCTGTGTGGGGGCCGCATACTGTGTGATGGTGCCATCGGCTGAGGCAAGCTAGCAAGGAAGGCGGTCCGGGCTCCTGGGCTGGATGCTCTGGCTTCTGGAGCAGCAGGACAGCAGGATGTGTGGCATTAGGCAGTGACCCTGGGCCTGTCCATGGAGAGCCTTGCTGTGTTTTAGGGCCGAGGTTATTGTCACTGGGGGCCGGTGGTGGCCTCACCATCCCCACTCTGCAGGGGAAGCAAGCACAGCAGGGAAGGTGCCTCTCACCAGTCACACGACTGGCCATGGAAGAGGCAGACAGTCCGGCTGCAGCCTGCCCTGTGGGGGGCGCTGAGGTCTGAGCCCACCTGTCGTGCCCCTCCTCTCCAGCATGGGGTGGCTTGTGTGTCCCCTTCCTTTGAGCACCCCGTTTTCTCTAAGGAGCATCCCTACCCCTGACTTGACAGTGCCAGGCAGGGTGGCCCTGTGAGCTGGGTGGGGCAGGCTGTGGCTGCAGTGGCAGTGGGGAGCTCTGCGGTAGGGCCCCAGGCCAGGTCACCTCCAAACCCTTCCCTCTTCAGCGTGTGTGGAAACCCTAAAGACCTTGGCTCCTACCTTCCTTCCTCCACAGGGAGAAGCTGGACTCCTTCCTCCCCGCCCACCTATGCAAGCGGAGCCACGGCCTCTTTGCTGCCCTCCGGGGCCGCGGGGCCAAGGCAGGAACAGGCGAGCAGGGTTTGCTGAATGCCTACCGCCAGGTGAAGGAAGCAGTCAGCAGCGATGGTGCACACAAGGCCGCCCTGGGCTCCCACTACCGTGCCTACCTCCTCAAGTGCCACGAGCTGCCCTTCTATGGGTGAGCAGTCCCTGCCTTGGGCCTCTCTGCACCCCCAAGCAGCCCTGCAGACTGACCCCGTCTGCACCACCTGGCTCTCCTTCCAAGGGGACACCACCTCAGGTCAGTCCTGGTGCCAAGGTGGCTGTTTGTCCTCTCCCTCCTCCTGTCTTGGGGTAGGACACCTGTGTGGTCCTCCCTCCCCCTGCCATGCCACTTGAGCAGGTGGGGTCTTCCAGAGGAGGGACCAGCTCACCTCCAGGCCCTTCCTGCTGCATGGAGGAAGCTGGGTGGAGCTAGGGAGCAGCGGTGTAAGGATAGGAGGGGGTAGCTGGGTGCCTTGGCACGAAGACCACCACACCTTGCCCTTCTTGGTCTCCAGCTCAGCGTCTGCTGCCCTGGGCCAGCCCTCACCTCGTCATGTGAGGGTCCTTGTTGCTGAAGGTCTTTGCCATGGACAACCAGGCGCCTTGCTGGCCCTGAACGGGCGCTGCGCTGTCCTCTTCACCCCCAGTGCCTGCTCTGCCCCCTTCACCCCCAGCGCCTGCTCTGCCCTGGTTCCTCCTGCCTGCCCCACCCTCCTGTCCTGCAGGATCAGCTCAGTTGCCACTGTCCCCTCAAAGCTGCCTCTCCTTCCCCTTAGGTCTTTCTCCCGTGGGCCAGGTTTCTGTTCAGCCTTCGCTCACCCAACAGCTTAAGCTTCTCGGGGCCCAGAGCAGGCTTCTTGTGCATGTGCCCCCTTGGAGCAGGTGGCTGACCTTCGTCCCTCCCCAGGTGTGCCTTCTTCCACGGCGAGGTTGACAAGCCAGCCCAGGGCTTTTTGCACCGTGGTGGGCGAAAGCCAGTGACCGTGGCCATCAGTCTGGAGGGCGTGCATGTCATTGACAGTAGGGAGAAGGTACCGACTCCTCCAGCGTGGGATCTGGGGTGGCCTTGATGGGCAGAAGGAAGTGGGGTCTTGCTCAGGCCTTCCTGGTGCCCCTAGGCCTGCAGGGAGTCTGGGGGTGGGGTGAGAAGACTGGGAGTGACTCTGCCTCCCTTCGATATCCCTGGGGTCTTGTTCACGTGTCCTGAGGGCTTCCTTGGGTCTGCTGTGGTCGCACCTGGCTCCTCTGCCTGGCAGTGGTGGAGCCCAGCTGGTGGCTTTGTAGAGATGCGATGGCTGGGCATTCTCCTGGGCCACCTGAGTCCTGCTTGTCCCTGCATTTGGTGACTGGCTTCCCTCTGGCTGCCAGCATAGGTGGCCGTGTTGACAGCCCTCCCTGTGCGTCAGCTTCCTGCACTTGGGCAGGAGCTCCCCCTCACTGTGGCAGAAAGGTTTTGGCTGATATCTGTCCCAGGAGAGGAACTCCAGCCCTCCCTGGGTAGCCGTGCCTTCGAGTGCGGGCCGAGCTGGTGTCACAGCACAGGCCTCCCTCACCCACCTGCCTCTCTCCCCATGCGACTCCCCATCTGTCAGGCTTGACCAGCTGGCAGGAAGTGTTGAGGAACAGGGCTTCTCGGCCTTCCTGGACCCCAGCTCCTGGGAGAGTCTGGCAGAGCCGGAGCCCCTCTCTTTAGAGAAACACGTGAAGGAACTGAGACATAGTCTCGGACAGGCAAATGTCCTGATCAGGTGTCTCCTCTGGTGCAGGCCAGGGGAGCAGGGCGGGGAGCAGCCCCTGCCAGGGCTCTGACCTTCCTCTGCTTCTCCCGCTGGCCGGCCAGCACGTCCTGCTGGGCCTGCGCTTCCAGGAGCTGTCGTGGGACCACACCTCTCCGGAGGAGGAGGAGCCCGTCCTGTGGCTGGAGTTCGATGGGGACAGCGAAGGTCTGCCTGTCAACAAGCTGCTCAGGATCTACTCCAAGCAGGTAGTGCTGGTGTCATCTGCAGCCCAGCAGGGGAGGCTCTAGGGTGACTGGGAAGGAGGTTGAGCGCCGAGGGATCTGGGGAGAAGTGGCCCTGCCAGCCCGGGGCCTGCTCTGCAGGTCTCACACCGGGAGGCGGTGGCACCTAAGGCTGGGGCAGCTGTCGAGGGTTTGCCCAGTGCTGCGCGAGCAGCTGCATGCGCCATCACCTCCCACCACAGAAGCCCTGTGAGGCGGGTGCTGAGGACGTCCCCCTCTCGGGAGCAGAGGGCGCGGAAGGATGAGGGTCTTCGGGCCTAGGGATCCACTCGGTCCGCAGCGTACCTTCCACCCTGCTGCCCTCTGCCCCTCTGCTCCGGTCAGAGCCCTTCCGCTGGAGCCCTTTGGGAGCTCTGCTTGCTGTGCTGTCTGCTCTTGGCACACAGAACGAGTGCAGGGACTCCTGTCTTCAAAACACCAATTCTTGGGGCTGGGGATTTAGCTCAGTCGTAGAGCATTTGCCTCACAAGTGCAAGGCCCACGTTCGATCCCCAGCGCCCAAAAAATAAAAACGAAAAAGCCTAGGAGTGAGCTCGAAGGATTGTGTGGTAAGCGTGCGATGAACTTCACTAGAAACCGCCAGGCCACACTCCCCCATTCGCTCCACGCCCTCAGCAGCACTTGGTGTCGCCGGTTTCTGTTTGCCTGCCATTCTCATGATGCAGGATAGTGATACGTCACTGGGGTTTTAATTTGCAGTTTTCTAATGACTAATGGTGTTTGTCATCTTTTCGGGTACTTATTAAGTACTATCCTTGTGTTTTTTGTGTTGTGTTGGTCCACATCTTTTGTCCTTTTTTTTTTTTTTTTTTTTTTGTTTTTGGGTTCGATTTTTGGGCCTTGTGCTTGTAAGGCAAGCACTCTTTTTTTTTTTTTTTTT
>PVJO010010401.1:0-64454 GCA_004026905.1 Hystrix cristata
ACCAGAGGATGATTTCAGAGAAAGAAATTGCGACTATGGAACAACATATTTCTAAGATCAATTGGACCTATCTGTCTTACTGGAACAGGATACGCTTCTGGAAAATAAATTAATGATCTTAGAAGGAGGATCAGAGACTCTTTTTAACATCTTCCTCCTACTCCGTCTTAAAGGAATGAGATGAGAATTAAAAGTTGTAGCTAGTTTGAGGCTTTAGATGAAAGCTAAAAAAATAACATTTATAATTCAAATCTTCCTGACACAAATCTTTCAAATTTACGAAAAGTGCATCCCATTTATATCTGCTTAATGTACTATATTTATAGCTTATGTGTTTGAGAAATTCCCATTACAATAGTTTCTGCTTCTTTATAATATATTTGTGCAAGAGAGAAGCATCAATTTATGAAAAGAAAATACTTCATGTCTACCCAGTATAATAAAGTTACCATTGCTGGACCCTGTAACAGGTCAACAAACCAAAGCATTAACAACAAAAGAAAGCAAGGATATTTCAAAGTCAAGAATTCTTGTGAGAAAATACTGTGCTTTTCTCTCAAAATTTCAACCACGGGAAAACAAAAGTATTCTCGTTTGTCCCATCTCTTTCACAAAATAAATTTAAAGAAAGGAGATATTTGGAAAAGCTAAAAGGTTATCCATGTCTTTACAGATTAAAATTGACATGTACCATTTTTTCAAAAATTAATAAGTGAATGCTTGCGCAGATTATTTAATTTAAGCTAATTCTCTGCAATTAGCAAGTGGGCTCTTACATGATAGCCATATTATTTAGTACCTTATCCTAGTCAATCGTTCATTCATTCTACGAATATTTATTCAGTATTTTTTAAAATCATTTTAAGCACTATGCTAGAGAAGAGGGATACAAGAGGAAATAAGCTTTGTGGGGGTCCCAGAAAACTGACAGTCTGGTGGATACAGACTAGAGGCAAAATTCACACCATTCATTCTAAACTGATGAAATTAAGGTTTTTGAAGTTCAAATTTGCCCTGGAAGACTCGTGGATCAAAGAACATCTCAATATATTCGATAATAAGTAGAATGTTCTCAACATTCGATTTTGAAATTTGAAGAAAAATAGAACGAGCCCCCACACAACCTGAGCAAATTCTCTGAGCAAAGAGCAACCACTGGCAACATTGATCCATCTAATCCCAGGATTAGAGAAGATCCCAAGAGGAAGTAGAGGTTTGTTTTAAGTGGGATTTTGCTACATGAGAAGTGCCCGCAGCCCTGCGGGCTCCCTCCAGAGCTCTTTTTTCCATATAGAGACATTTGCTACACCTTTGCTCAAATAGGTTTATTGCCTATTTGAACCCTCCAGGTGGTGATATCAGTTGCAAAAAATATAGAAACTCAACCACGGAGTTTTTAAAATACAGTTTCATTTTTTCCAACATGTTGTGCATGTATGTAGTTACACATTTGGGGAATTACTGACACTGAATCAAATGTGGAAGGGCTTTTACAGAGTGCTTATCTGATACTATTCAAAAAAATAAAAACTCTGTTCGGCTCTTTCAAATAAGGGCAATCTAACCTTGCCTGTGGTGGGTCATATCTTATTTAGAAAATGTACAATCCTTGTATTGCAGGGAATTGTTTAAAAATGAGCCTATCAGGATATCTGTGAAAGGGCACTTGCCAGTCAAATTTCCATTTTTCAAAGCCAATTTGGTGCATGAGGAGTTGTATTATTTGTGTAAACTAGGAGCACAGCATTTAAAAATTTTAAAATGAAGGCTTAATATTCCTTAGAGGACAGCAATGACGGTTAAAAAACATTTAAAAGGTTAGACGTAGTGAAGTGTTGCTTGAATTTCAGGGAAAAAGATATTACCAATTAATAGCCAAAAAGCTGCCCAACTCATTTTGTCTGAAAATACTGTACCATTTACTTTATTAAGTTAGGCAAAAATTATAATACAGTGACTACTATTTTCTGATTCTTTCATTCTGTTACAGCAGTGATTGTTGTTCCCAGTACTATTTCCTTCTGGCCCTTCCTTTTCTCTCTTCGTTTTTCGTTCCAAGGTCAAGGCTGGTGTTCAGCTAACACTTGGGCCTTTATACAGGTTGTTAAAATATTGAACTACTTCAAACCAGTTAATAAATGGCTGCTGTCCTGCACATGCCAAGTATCATCCACTACCATTAGGTTCCTGTACTTAGGTCGCAAGCCTTTTACCTTCCTTAGACCTCAGTAACTACAGGGGTAAGGCCTGAACAATTCGGGGGAGTGTTAATCCAGGATCCTTTCCCAGTGCTGTGACTAGCTTTCTCTTCTGGAGGGTTGGTTTTCATGTTTTCCCAGTTGCTCAGTATTTTTTAGCCTCTTCTATTCCCTAGCTTTGCAAATTTACAAGCGTTGAGCAGAGATAACCCCAAGCAATATTTATTTCCATTGGCCCCTATCTAACCTTTTAATAACATCCACTGTCTCCCAGCTGCTTGTCCTAGCTCCACCATTCGGCCTGGCAAAACACACTGGTCTTGTGTGCAAATATCTGCCTCATTTACTTGGACTACAGTAATAATTGTTGATAATGTCCAAATAGGTCACTGTTGGGTCTATTTGAGTTTTAAGAAACAATTAATGGAGAAACAATATTTTAAAACAATGAAATAAGAATAACCACCTTTTATTTGCACCTACTGAAGACCAAGAAATATAGAGCTGTGTCATCCATCCTAATTCTAATCCTTACTACCCACAATTTATAGATGAGCAAATTGAGTCTTGAAGAGCCTAAAGAAATTGCTGAAATCACATAACTAGAATTCAAAAACTCATGCTCATCGTATACCACCTTGAGATCTACTAGCAGAATTTGGCGTTAAGTGGCAAGATGGAATGAAATGTACTGTTAGTGACCGGGTGGGGGACAGGAATTCTAGTGCAAATGAAGATCATGAAGGCAGCACCTTCTCTGCTTCCATGCATAGCTGAGCTTGAATTGAAATATGAAATTCGGGGGTAGGAATGTACCTCTTCCATTCTTTTTCCTTATTCAAATACAATTTTTTAAAAAAATCTCATCATTGAAACTGCTAAACATTTTAGTCTTTATTTACACTTTCAGTTTCTCACACCAGAGAACAGTGCGGTATTTAAAGGGAAGAAAATGTCCAAATGGGAAAGGGAACAAGAGAGGGGGAAAGGAACAGAGGGACAAGAGAAATAAGAAATGGAAGGAAAAAATGGAAACAAAGCTTTTGTAAATAGGGAGGGGTGAGGGGTGAGGGGAGAGGAATGGGAAAAAAGAAGCAACAAGATATATCATGTCCAGGTACAGATCCCCTATGATGAATGTTATCACTATGTGCATCTAAAATGTACCATTAAAATAAAATTTAAAAAAAAAGAAACTGCTAAACAAATCTGTACATTACCTCAATAATTCTTTGCCAATTTACTACCTCATGCGACACTCTGTTAACAAACCTCCTCCTCTAACAAACCAAACCTCGAGCCTGCCACAGATATTTAGCTATTTATGATTGATTCTATAAATGTGTCCATGTGGTTTTATATTTTTCCTTCTAATTCCTCTCACAAGATATATTGTAAAAGAAATGGGAATTTATACCCATATGCTCTGATAAAAAGACTTGAGTATACTGAGCCACTACTATCCTTAAAAATATCTAATGTCATGCTGTAGATCCTGGTGTCTACATACTAGTAAATGATCTAATATTTCTGATAACTAATTTCAAGGCTATTTGGATTTACTTAGAGCAAAGTTACAGTGGCCCATGGGAAAAAAAATTTAGGAAGCATCATGAAAGGTTTCTCATCCTCTCTTTTCCTTTTTTACGAATCTGAAAGTCTATATTCAGGTTTTATTCTGTTGGCAAAAAAGCACTATCATTGGGAGGATTTTTGCAAAATATGACTTTTTTTTTTTAGTACTAAATCATCACTATTTAAGGCATGGCTTGCTTCATCATTTTTAGAACAGGTAGTTGTTGTGCACTATTATAGGCCAGAAAGTATGGCAGAAGCTATAAAGTATATATATGGATGAAGTTGATATGGTCTCTACTTTTAAAGACTAAAGACACCAGAAATAAGACATGTATAAAAATATCTGTAATGAAAAGTTGAATTCCACAAATACTATAAGGACTATAAATGTGACACTAAAGCTGCAATCGAGAGAGTTCAACCAGTATGATGATTCAATCTTCTTTTTCGCCAATTTTTTTTTTTTAGCACTTAAGTGCTAAAAAGTATCATGCCGAGTACTATGCTACTACACAGAGCTCTGAGGATTTACAGGTAAAAGTTATGACTCCTATACTTGAGAGGCTTGGTTTAAAGAGTGTAGATGTACCAATTATAAATGAATGAATGATAGAAAATTTAAGAATAGAGCTGTGCAAAAGAAGCTTTGGACTTACCAATCAAGATCATCTAACTTAGTGCAAGACTGAGTGACAGTGTTGGAGACTGTGGTGGAAAGAAACTTCATGAAAGGAGAAACTCTAGGACCAAGGACTGAAGGCATGAGGGAAATGAAAGTCACTGGAGGAAGAAATGACAGCTTGTTAAAAGAAATAGGGATGTGAGAGTGCCTGGTGCATCCAGGAACTGAAAGAATTCTGTGTGCCGAGGCAAGAATACGAGTCAAGTTAAGAAAGGACATGAGATAGTGGGGATACTCAGATTTAAAATCATGAAAGGCCTCCATACTTTGTCATGAAAATAAGAGTAGAATTTTATGGCAAGTGAGGAACCCAGTCCTGAAGGCATCATTGCAACTCAGGATTGGGAAGAGGCGAAGAGAGGAGAAAGAGAGGGAGAGGGGGAAATGCCAAAAGAGGGAGAGAAAGCAAGAGACTGAAAAAAGCCAAGTCTCAAAATATGACACATTAGGAAAGAAAGTCTTGACATGAGCTGTTGGGTATACCTATACTGAGAAATAGTAAAAGGCAATGGGAACCTGAAATCGCATTCTTTTATTCATTAAATAAATTAAAATTTTATTCACCAATTCAGAAGTATTAAACACTTCTAAAACTTGAGGCTACAAATTTGCTTCCTGGAGCTTATAGTCCAGTGAAGGCAACTGATAATAACCAAATAAGCTAAAATATGTATTTATCAAATAAGTTATATTACAGAGGAGTACATATACCATGAGACCGTGTATCAGAGATATATGATTAGGTTCTTTGGTTAGGTACACAAAATATATTTGGATTAAAATAAGAAAAAATGAAAAGTATTGGAAGGATACAGTGTGACTTCCTATAAAGAAGGAATGGTTGATAAATCAAGGGTTTGAGAAAAAAGAAGCCCACTATCTTCAGGGATTTGTGGAGCAGGGAATATAGAGCAGGGCCTTCAGATGATTTTGCTCGATTTTTCATGTCTGCAATGGCGCTCAATATGCAAATTCCTGTGATGGAGAGTCAGCATGCCCTTAGCGCAGGTCACATTCTTATTATTGGGTTAGGAAAGAGAAATTGACCTTGGCTGGTAGCTGATAGTTGTATCAATGCTGAATTCATTGGCAAATATTATATATGTGTGTGTGTGTGTGTGTGTGTGTGTGTGTGTGTGTGTGTGTGTGTTTTAAGAAAACCAGGCTGCATTTCCCAGAAGGAGAATCACTGTTTGTGCTGGTAAAAACAACAGATTTCTACTAAAGAGGTGAACTGGCATAAAACTCAGGGAAGGTTTCCTGGAAGAGAGCCATTGTTGAAACTGAGACATGAAGGACAACGGGGAATTACTTGGAAAAACGCTGCGTGCACATGTCATCGGGGCGGCTTGCTAGGCATAGAGAATGCACAGTATGTACTCAGATGAAATGCTATTTAAAGATAAAATTTAACACCAAAAATTTGTGGATGCACATTTATTGTCAGGGGTAGATTATTCATTAGCAATCATTTTTGTTATCATCACCACTACTTTTTAAGAGTGAGAGTAAGTACTCAGTGCATGAAAATCAACAAAACATTGTAAAAGTTCTCCCTCTCAGACATTTGCATATGGCTCTTAGAAAAAGGTGGTGAGAACCACTGTTCTGTAGTCCACTGTCTTTGTCCCCACTTAGTATAGGATTTTTTAGCGTGGGGGTTATTGTAAATTGTGAGGCAATAGGGGATTTCTTCTCTTTATCTGTGATTACACCGAAGATACAGATCTCAGTATGCAGTATGCATCTTAGCATATTACACATATACTCATTTATTTCTTTATCTTTTGAACTATGTAGATAATTATTCCTTGGTAGGTGAGAGTTGCATAATTTGGAACTAGAAACAGCTTCGCTCTATCACTTACTGTGCAATGTTGAGCAAATCAGTTGAGTTTTCTTTGCTTAGGTGCCTTCATTTATGGAAATGATGATGAAGTATACTCTGTAGAGTCCTTGTAAACATTAATCATTTCTTTCCCTTTATGAAGAGGAAAAATAAGGCCCAGAAAAGCAATGTAATTTGCTCGGTATCACACAGCTTTTAGTGAGACAGATGGACTTAGAACCGAGGTCTGTCTTTCATTTATCATGCATCTTGAAAAAACTTGGATGTTAATTGTTTTCCCATGTACTTGGCAGGATGCTTCTCAGGATTATTTTTTGTTTTGTTTTGTTTTGCTTTGTTTTTCGAGACAAAGTCTTGCTATGTAGTCCTGGAACTCACTATGTAGCCCAGGCTGGCCTCAATTCCCAACGATCCTCCTGCCTCAGCCTCCCAGGTGCTGGGATTACAGGCATGCACCACCATGCCTAAACTTCTCAGGATTATTAAAAGCAAAATGGAGGGTACCTTCTATTCTTCTTCAAGTAATGCAAAGAAAACATTATGCATAAAATACAAACTAGGGTTTTGAGTCCTAGGTGTGAAATCGAGTAGCAAGGTGATCTTGGGCACCTATTTCACCTTTCTGAAATCTAGTTTCTTCACTTGCTAAAGGAATATAAGAATGCCTGCCCAACTCCTTTCAAGGCCATTTTAAAGGAAATAGAAGAGAATAAACACAAAGCTATTTTGCACACCCTAAAGTAAAATGCAAACATGCAACACTACTATTAAGAACTACATTTTTAAAAATAAGGAAATTGAACATCTGAGATAATAAATAACTTACCAAAACTCACTGGGTCATTTTCTGTCTAGGGAGATGTTTGAACTTCAGGCTATATTCCCTTTCCTCTAAACTTTGCACCCTCTCTTTTGCTAATTTTTAACATTTTAATCTTTAATTAAGCACTACCTAGAGTGTTATAATATGGTAGTCATGTGTATGTCTTCATAATTAATTCTATTTCAAAATTCCCATCTTGTTAAATCCTAGCAAGATAAAAAAATAGTTGTAATATGTAAACTAGCATACTGGAAAAAACAATTAAAAATTAGTTCAAGTTTGCCCTTCATTTGAATGGGGATGGGATATGAAAAAGTCCTCATGCAGCTCAGAAGCATAAGAATTCTTCTTTTCATAATATATCTAGCATTTACAACATTGACCTTGAATATTTCTCCTAACGGAAATACTATAACTGCCCCATAAGGAAAGGTGACTCAAATGACAAGTAATTTTTGATTCTTTGCCTCAGGCCAGAGTTTTTAGATTCTCAAGTAGGATGCTCTGAACTCATCTTTGTCTTTCACTATTACTCCTCCCTTATTTCATGCCAAAATCTTTATCATCTTTACCATCAGTAATTATCATTGCCATCATTTTATTGTCATTCTCATCAGCATCATTTATCAGATTTATTGAGCATTTGCTATGTCCCTGGTATGATACATAGCACATCATATGCACTCTCTCAATCCTTATAACAGCTGCAAGAACAGATACTACACTTGATCTTAGCCAAAAGGCTGAGAAGCAATAATAACAGCTCCAAGAGATAACTATTGTAATTGTCTAGAGTTTTTCAAGGGTGAGCAATATGCATCTCATAAATCTTTGTATCCCTCGCAGTGCTTGAAAACACAGAACACTCTTATTCTCTTTTAGATAGGACATATATATAAGAGTAGGACCCTCAAAATGTTGCTAAAACCATTATATGAAAAATAAAGCATCTAGTACTGATATAGGAGAAATATAACTCCTAACCCATTAGATGTCAAATGTGCTAAATTCGTGGTCTCACAACATCAAGGAATGAAATCATAAACCAAAGGAAGAAGTTAGGATAGTTTTACTGGAAATAAGGGGAAGAAGAATAGCTCCTGGATTTCCAGGAGGGGTCCCGAGTGGGTGGCCACCCCCTTTGTCAGGGTTAATTTATACAGCAAAGTCACAACATGCGTACAACATGGATCAAACTACAAACATCATACATATAGGATTACGTGTATAACCGCTTAGCTAATATTGATCCAATAGGGAAATGAGTCACGGAACCAGACTATATGGAAAGAATAAAGGCATTTTGGGAAAACGATGGTCATCTACCTGGGCATCTGTCACCTATCTGGCTTTACTGGACAAGGTGATGCTAATTACAATATGTAATTATGCAAGTAGCTATTTATCCCTTATGGAGGCATGCAAGTCTGGCCACTGCATCTCCCTCTATCTTGAGGCTTGACCTTCTTCAGATTTGCCTCTAGCCACAATTCCGATGTCTTCATTTTTCATGCTGACTTCCTTGAGGGTCCAGTTCCTCTCTGACTGTATATTAATTTCTACCTAACTTACCTATCCATAATATTACCCTACCCAGTATGCAATGTGTCCTCAAAACACAGCACGTTTAAATTAGAATGCATGTTTGTTTGGGAAAGCTTCCATGGAGGGAAGCTGGAAATAAAAAAAATTTAAAATAAATTTAACCAGTTTCATCTCCCAGTGATAATCTTGGGAAGCACCTGACTCTCAGGAAATATTACTTCACAGGGTTGCTATGCCGTGATGCTCCCTTTCACACCCGTACTGAAATCTAAAACCTTCATTCTCCTAGGCACTAATGCAATTATCTAAAGTAACTTGGAATATAAGAGTTACATATTGTGGAATTATATTTAACAATGCAAAAAAGATTCTTCAGGGAAGTACTAAGTGAAAAACATATACAGTATGCAAATCGGTGTGGCCTTAGTGTGTCAGCATACTTATACATGCATAAATTTACTCGTATATGCTTAGGTGCACATAATCACAGAAAACACTAGTAAAATGCATAGAAACATTAACAGTGGATTCTAGATATTTTATTCTTTACCTTTTAAAGAAACTTGTGAAGATTCTACAATGCATCTGTATTTTTTTTACAAACCTATTGTCATTTGAAGGACACAGAAAAGAGAGGAAGATAGGGAGAGATATTAAATTATAGGCAGCCTACAGGGTCACTCAGCAAGAGCCTAGATTTTTATGGCCCTTCACAGTGTCTACCTGTACCCTGAAATCATGACAAGCCTACAGATAAGCAGATTGTTGTGCTTCCTTGCACTTCCTTGTAAAACCATGATTTTCATAAATAGCTCCCAAATTTAGCAGGTGGGGAAGCCTGCTCATTTGTATTCAAGTTTGAGAGGATAATCCATGATCATAATAGTAGTTTAATATTTATTGAGGGTTTACAATGTGCCAAGCATTATTACTCTTCCTGCATTCATTTATTTAATCCTCATAATAACCCCAGGAGTTAGATTTTCTTTGTTTAACAAATAATAAGTACCTGTCCTATATAACAGGCACTGTTCAAAGCATTTGAGAAACAGTGAAAAAAATGATTCCTTGTGGAGCTCACATTCTAGTGGTAGAAGGAAAATTATGTCTCTAATTTAGAAATACAGAAACAGAGATAGAGAGATGTTAGGGAGTTTACTCAAAGTCCCAGGTAACAAGTGTAGGGACTATGATTTGACCCCAAGAGCTCATGCCTAATCTTTGTACTCTTAACTATTACACTACAAGTGCTTAAAAAAGAAGTCCAATGGAAGGATTATCTAAAATCAATTATAATGTGTAATTATGGAGATGCACTCTGACCTGGCGTATGAATTCCCATTCTAACTTTGTACATTATGCATAAAGGTATCACCTCAAATCCCTTCTATAAAAAAATGTTGACTTTGAGATCCAATGCCACTTCATTTGAATAAGAAAAGGCAGGGCAATCCCTAAATTCTAAATATTCCTAGCATATATAAATTATTTACATACCAGAAAGCCTAGTTAGGGTTTATGAAAAGTCTGCAAAGGTACCCTGCCTGATTTCCTGTTTATGTGGGTTGGAGAGCAAGTACTCATAAAACTAAGTCTGATCAAGGTTTATAGAAGCAGAAAAAGAAAGACAGGGAAATGTATCTCCTCTCCCTTACCTTGGAACTGACCATGGCTGCTTCCCTCTACAATACCTAATAATGCCGTTGCTATTATTCACATTTCAAGAAATAAAGAGTTGGTGTTTTGTTTCCAAGATGAGCTGTGTCTCCAGGAAATGTACAGAGAATTGTGAATATGTGGCACAATGTATAGACCACTGATCACAGCTCAATTATTCAATAAGAATTTAATCTGGCCTGAGTTCCAGGGGAGATTCTGCTGGGACTGTTCCCAAAGAAAGTGCCTCTAGTTCTCTGCACACAAGGGAGATAAGGCTCAATATATGAAAAGGTTAGACTGACCAGATTGTACCAGAGTATATTTCTTCTATGCTTCTGCTAATTAGTCTGTATGCTTATGTTTATGTCTAAATCGAAAGAAATATTACCCTGAAATAAAGCACACAAAATTAAGAGAACAAGCTACGTCATTAAATTTCTAGCTGGGACCTAATATTTAGCTTCACCTTGAGATTTTTAATGTTCCCCTCTCCCATTCTATGGCCGTTATTTATTTTCTTTCATTAAGATTTAGACCGAAATTCTAAACTACTCTGCATGACTGAAAAAGAATCGAGTCTTCTGATATTCTCACACAAATTAGCTTTGAACTAGGACTGAGACTAAACATCATCACAGAGCCTCCAGTGTCCTGGGCTGGTCTGTGTTAAGTATTTCAAATGAAGTGTTATAGAGAAAGGCAATGTTACCAACCACATCCCCCCAAGATTTTAAGCAGTGAGTGTTTCAGAAGCTAGGGCCTCCAATTTATACATGATCGTATATGTAGCAGGGTTTCTGGCATACAGTAGGCACTTAATGAATGTCTGTTAGATGCATGGCTCAGTACATATTTTTAATTCCTTAAGCATGAATGAAGAGGACTTTTTAAAAGAGATTCTATGATGTCTACAAAGAGATTTTTATGTTATTTGAATGACACTAGTTCAAAGAGTAGGGGTGCTTATAAACTTTGTCAGATTTACAAACAGATAAAGTAAATATTACCCCAAAGAATTTGAGTTCAGTTCAAAGCATAAATGCAGAATAACAATGCAACAAAGCCTCTGGAAGAAACAACACAGGTCACAGGAAAGGAAGTTAAAAGAAAACCATGGTAACATTGTATGTGGATGGTGTCCCTTCAGTCATGTTGAAAACATTACCTCCTGAGATACAAGAAATTTCCATCCTCCTCTCCTCTGGCAAAGGCTTACAAAAGCTTTGTAAGAAATGGTTGGTGAGGAGCACGGTCTGTGGCCACCTGCTTGTTATTTCTCCTTTATGCACAGCTTCCTGTCTTTCTAACCTAGAGCTGCCTTTTTGTATATTGCTGAGCAAAACATACAACAGAATAATGAGTACTTTTCATGTGTTTCAATGGTGCCCTTTCTGACTTTTTTTCATTAAAATAATGAATGTCAGTCTTCAATCCAGTGTGACTGAAGATTAATTGGGAAGCTTTATTCTGGGCGGGGTTGTCACTATGGGAGTTGTCAGGCTCTGCTGTGTGCTGCTGATAGCTGCAGCCATGGAGTGAGACAAGCACTGTGATTATTTCATGTATCATATAATCAGGATGAGGTACTACAACAATGAGGTGTCTATCTCCATTCTAAATGAAGTAGGATAAGCCACTGGAAAAGAGGACTGAGGAGGGGATGAAATGTTTCATGTGAAATCAAAAGTATAGTAATCTAGAAGAGCCTAGTGGAATTTTGGTTCTACAGAGATGGCAATGGTAATTTAAATCAGACACATTAAAAAGCAAATTAAACAAACCACCTTAAACACTTTTCAGAATAAGTTAAGGCAAATACACGAAGGACTTAGTATGTTTTGTGAAACAAACATTCTAAACCAAATTTTAAAAAAAGACTGTCCTTCTTTTTTAAAAGCCCAGTCTGACAGACAGCCTTCTCTCCTAAATGTGCTAAAGAGGTTGAAATAAGAAGAGTCAATCCTACTGAAGAACCTTGTTTTATAACTTTCCTCTGTGGGCAAGATTCCTCTGACCAGTGTATCAAAAGGTCCAGAGCTACATTAACTCTGACAAGGCCATGAAGACCTCATTTGGCAAACCACTTCTACGGCTCACCAAATATGTACTGGTCTATCACTTAGGCTACTAAGTCACAGCATGGCTCAAGGTATGTGGTTTCTGAGGGCCAGTATACTTCAAAAACTTTAGTCCTCTAAGGACTCTTTTGCCACCAGGAAAGGATAGCTGCAGAGAATAACAATTTTGCCAAAGTTATCACTTTGGCAAAGAGGCTCATTAGCCATTGTGCCATTTTGAACTTGTTGACCATTTTCTCTCACTGCCTGCTGTTTAGCCCCCTGTGCTATTGCCGACTATGACTACTCTCACTCCTCAGAATGTGCAAATTTCCTACTATTTTGACATATTCAACCTCTCTTTCTCTACTAAATCAGATGTATTCTGTACCCCAAAATTCTAACGGAGATTTACTTCCTATAGTAAGCTTCTCCAGCTAGTACCACTAGGTTATAGTAATTTCTACCATCCAAGCTTCCATTTTCTTTGTTAAGGATTGTATGCCATAGACAAGTGTTTATCCCAAAATCTACATATGTGTCACACAAACACACTCATAAACACCTGTATCTTCATGTGCTCTTAGATTCATTGCTTTTGAAGACTACATTCTAGGTATTTCAGAAGTTACTCTTTGACTAGTAGTGGCAACTAGTAGGTAAAAACTGGCTATGAGATTTGAAAAAAAGGAATTTTTCCAAACAGAAGCTAGAAAAAAATCGATGAAGAAGTTTTGTCTAACTATACAACCTTTCATTTTTACTTTCCTTGTTTCTCATAATACAATATTCCCTGAATGTCTACATCACTTTGTGCAACTTCCCTAAAAGTATTATTTTACGCAAAAGGTTTTTCACTCCCTTTTCTGACTCATAATTCTTAGCAGCAATGCTAGAAATTTTCATGCTCAGGGCAGAACCAAACATGGGGAGAAATCAACTCTGCTATGCTCAGATCTAACTCAGTAACTCAGCTAACACAGAAACACACACACACACACACACACACACACATATACACGCAAAATCTCTCTCTCTCTCTTTATACTACTCTGAGACCTGGAAGTATACAAAAGTTTGGACCTTGAACCCCCCCAAAATTTTTTTTCAAAAATGTGAATGTTGAAATAAATATATATTTTAATGTAGTCAACTGTAGATTCAATACTACTAGAAGCTTGTATGATGAAAATATTTTCTATTTTTTATTCTAGCTGTCATATTACTAAAGATTTGATCCTGTGCTAGAATTCTGTAGCAATAGCTACAGAGACAATAATAATTCTGACAAAATGGCAGGAGACTCTTTAGTAATTTTCCTTTTTCAAATTCATTCACTCATTTTTATAGACCTCTGAGGTAGAATATGAGTAAAGTCACAATAGTAACATTTCTAAAAACAAAACAAAAAAAATAAGACTATACAAAAACTTGGAAATCTTGGCTGGAAGGGCAGAATATTTATATTCATTAACAATCTGTGCATAGTTTTAATGTGATCAAATGTACCAGGTACATTATTTGGTGTGAAACACAAATTCTTCTTTGAAAGCAATTGTTATATATTCTTTTCTTAATCTCCTGTTTTAGGAAACAAGAGAGATCTGTTGAATTCTACTGTATAACTTTATTTTAAACTCAAACAAAAGTGAATAGAAATACATGATTCCCTCAACTCACAGTATCTGCTGCTGATTATTTCTGTGGTTATAACCAACCAGAGTAAATTTTTGATCTTTAGAGTTTTCAGAAGAAGGTATCAAATTCATTATTTACTATTGGACCAACTTAATTATGGAAATTTGAACTGAAAAGTTAGCAGATCAAATGCTAAATCAATCTTCTTGGATTATTCAATATTTATTCATGTTTTCGTTCTATTTAATAGTAAGCCAGATTTTAATATACTGTGTATTTACTTTTTGTCTCAGTCTGAAGCAGTGAATTGTGGGTCTATTTATTTCAAATATCTTACTCTACCCAACCCCCCTTACACCCAAGCTAGACTGTATCTTATGAAAATTTTAGGGGCAGATTTTCACAGATCTTATGATATTGGGGATATCATTATGTTTATCCACTTAAGGATAAAAAGATTAGAGAAAAAATGTGTGGTTGCCCTTCTCAACTCCTGCACCACTTGACATATATGTTACCTGTGAGCTACAGGACATCACCTTCTTTATAAGAAACACAAATATCCATACATCCTACATCCATCGTAGTTTTCAGCTAATCACAGATTCTACAATAGTATTAACCTAAGAAGTGGTTTCACATTCCTATTCATCATGCTGATATTTTTGAAAAGAACTACTTTATTTTGCTTCATTTTTACAGAACCTCCACTGAATGATATTGCTGTAGAGAAAATGAGAGGCAACACAGCTTTAGACTTGTTCACAATAGCAGCTTATTTAAGATAACAACAATTACCCGCAAGGAAAGTAGTCATTATGTGTCACGAACATGTACTCATAAATAAATAAATAAATAAATAAATAAATAAATAAATAAATAAATTTAAACATAATAAATGATTTAGTCAATAATTTAATAGACTCTCCAGTATAGATATTCGGTTTTCAGATGATTTTCTAATTTCATGATGAACATATTTTAATATATTTTTCTTCAAAGTGCTCCAACACAGTATTTGTGATAAGAGCACATTAAAAGAGAACCATCAATTTTAATCCCAGCTATTCTGAACTGAATGAAATAGTGTTTCAAAAATTTTATAGGCCAAAAGTAGTTGTTTTGCACCAATGTAATGAATTAGAATTTGACTTTTAATAGTATCACCTATGAAAATTACAACTTTCCACTGTGGGTTAACTGACCTATCTATCCTTGCAAAAAGTCAATAGCAATAATGAATTGATATATTTTTCAGGTTTTCTTGAATATGTTGGCCATTTATCACCATAAAAATAAATAAAATAAATAATATTCACCAAAGTTTCCAGTTTACAAAGTAATTCTACTGAAGTGCTTTAGTTTTTTTTGTTTGTTTTTCTTTAAGAGGAGATACACTGATGAAGGCTTGTCACTTAAAGAAATAATCTCTATACCCAACACTCAGGAATGCATTGTTGAAGGACTTGAAAGTGAATGCCATCATTTCCACCACATACATGCAGACACACACACACACACACACACACACACACACACATCATCGCAGTCCTGTACCATTTGTGGGTATACGGGCTGCTCTGTGTTGACTGTAAGCACCAAGAGGGGAAACCAGTTTTTTTCTACTTCCTGCTCTTGCACAGTATCTGGGTCTATATCTATGCCTGGTCTGAGAACAGGTGATTTAGGTCACCCAGCAAAGCTGGCACTTCCAGGACCAGACACTTGCCATAAACAAAGATTGCCTGAGAAGCACCTGAGGAAATCTCCATTCCCTGAATGATGCTGTTACTCCCACTATAGGAATGGCCACTAAGTGAGTACCCTATACCTACTGCTGTCTGCACCATATATGCTTGAGTGTGTAGAGTGTCACCAACCCTGCATAGTCCCCAAAGACAGTGAGTGTCTTGGTCTCCACTATGGTACATATTGTGCCCAAACTCACTAGTTATATTCAAGGAATCTATAGGGCAACTACACTGAAATGAATGCCAATATTATAAATCAAACTAACACCTTAAGATAAATCTTTAGAAGAAAGCTTCTTAGTACAAAGGCAACCCCATAAAAGTGGTAGAGATGACAAATCCACTAGATGCACAAATTTCAACATAGGATAAATAAGAAGTATGAGAAAAAAAACACAGCAGCATGACACCTCCAAAAAATATATATAGTAAGTCTCTAATAACAAATTAAAAATGATGTGGATGAAAAGCCTGATAATGATCCTTAAAAGTGATTATTAAAAAGTTCAAAGAGATCCAAAAAATAATGTCAGACAGTTGAATGAAATTAGGGGAAAATGAAGGATATAAGTAAGAAATTCAGCAAAGAGATAGAGGTCTTGATAAAGAACCAACAGGAAATGTTGGTAAAGAATAGTTCAGTGAGTCACAAAAATTTGAAACCCTCAACAACAGATTAGATGAACCAGAATGAAAATCTGAACCTAAAGACAGGTTTTTTGGAAATACCCAGTCAGCCAAAAAACAACAAAAAAGAAAAGAAGGAATGAAGGAGCCTTCAAGATCTTTGGGGTGCCCCGCAATTCCAGTGCCCATACCACCTGCACTGGGATCCTGTGCGATCAGGAAGGACTCTGGGACCAACTGTATCCACCATGTACTGAGTCAGGAAGGACCCCGAGACTGATCACAGGTCCCACCACCAGTCAACACTGGCACCACTCAGGAGATGTCTACGGGTGACAATCAACACACTGATCTAAGACATGAACAACGCCAGGAAGAAAGTTTCTTTAGGGCTGAAGTGCTACTCTACCACAGAAACCAGGTGAGAGACAGCCTTGGGAGACAGATTCAGAGAGGGGAAGAGCTAAAAAGTGATCTCCTTTAGGAGGTGCAGGATCTGACCAGGAATTTCACCAGACCTGTATTCCTTTGTGAGATGCCGGGTATGGAGGGTAAAATCACCAGAGGGGGCCATCCTGAAGGAGAAGGAAGTTAGTCCAGCAGTATGTTTGAGCTCTGATGCTGCTGCACACATCCAGCAGAAATTAGTGGTCTGGAGTACATGCGTGGTCTAATTGTCTGCGCTGAAATCATAGTCCTCTTTGTTCTGGTTATGGATGCTCATTAGTGGTTCCTGGGGTTTGTTAATATTCAAGTGACATTCAGTGCCATTGATGCCACTGAATTTACTGTTCTAGCCAAGGTAACATAACAGTAGCTGACAACTGGTTTCCTCTGCATGCCAACATCTGGATTGCCTGGGGGCCATAAACAAAAAAACAAATATACATACACACAGCAACATGGAAAAACAAGGCAACAGAAAACTACAAAGTCTTCCAAATCTCTTAACAGAGATCAAGGGGGTACAAACATAGAGGGAAACAAATACCAGGTAGCAGAACTCTACAAAAAGTCTGTAGAAGAGATAAAAGAAGTCAATGAGTTCAAATAAGAAGTGAAACAAAAGTTCACAGAATGTCACTCAAAATACCCAAAGTGGATTTGGGGGAAATGAGTAAAAAATGGGAGAGCTGACCAAAATAGTTCAAATTATGAATAACAAATTCACAAAAGATACAGAGTTATAAAAAGATACCAGACAGAAATAACTGAAAAAAACTGCATAGAATTCACAAATTGCATAAATGATCAATGTGAAGACAGTGTATAAAACTGAGGATAAAATGATAAATTATAAAGAAGTACACAAAGAAACCACACACACCAAAAAAGAGAACAAGAAAAGACCATCCAGCATCTACTAGATGGCACTAAAGCGAACAATCTAAAGCTAATTGGAGTTATAGAAAAGCTAGAAAAGAACACAAATGGAATTACTAATATGTTTATAGAAATCATAGCAAAAAAATTCCCAAATACAATAAAAGAGTTCAACATACAAGTGTGGCATTCAGAACACCAAATAACTATGATGAAAAAAGCTCACCAAGACATATCATTATTAAATAGCTAGCTATCCAACAACAACAACAAAACAGTATTTTTAAAGTAGTCAGTGAAAAAAAAAATCACATATAAAAGTAAACCCATTAGAATCACAAACCTTAAAGACCAGAAGAAGTGAGAGTGAAGTAATTTATGCCCTACAAGAAAACAACTTCCAACTCAGATTAATGCACCCAGCAAAGATTTCCTTCAAAATCAATGAAGAAATAAGGACTTTTCATGAAAAAGATCAGCTCAAGAGATATATGATTATTAAACCAGCATTCCACAAAATACTCAAGAATATCCTACACAGAACCAACAAAAGCAAAAGCAATAAAACTAAAAACCTAGATGGAATGAAAACACCAAGCAAGGTCAATAGATCAAGAACAACAACAGCAACAAAAAATGAATGGAAAATAAAAACAAAAGAGTTATCAACAGAGAAAGAGTACAATGATAACAAATAGTCAATATCTCTCAACATTAATGGCCTCAACTCTCCAATTAAATGGCACAGATTGGCAGACTGGATTTAAAAAAAAGTAGAATCCAACAATCTGTTGCATCCAAGAAACCCATCTCACAAAAAAGATATTCATAGACTAAAAATCAAAGGATAGAAAAACAATATTTCATGAGCTAGGACTCTAAAAACAAGCAAGTGTAATGATTTTAATCTCAGACATGATAAACTTCAAGCTCTCAACAAATAATGGAGCACCTTTTTTTTTTTTTTTTCTTTTGTTGGTGCTGGGGATCAAACTCAGGGCCTGTGCTTGCAAGGTAAGCACTCTAAGCACTGAGCTAAATCTCCAGACCCTGGAACTCTGATCTTTCTAAAACAAGTACTACTTTGTCAAGATCTATCATGTATAGGTACAAATTCCCTATGATGAATGTTATTATGTATATCTAAAATGTACCACTAAAATAAAAAATAAATAAAAGAAAAAAAATACTGCTGAATATGAAAAAAACCTTTAAAAATGCTAACACGATCGTAATGGGTGACACTAGCACGCCATTTTGACAAAGAGATAGCTCAAATAAATAAAAAAATCAATAAACAAATATCAGAGATGAACCACACCTTTGAATTTGTGGATTTAATACATATCTACAGAGGATTCCAACCTTGATACAACAGGGAATACATTCTTTTCTACAGCACAGAGTACTTTCTTCAAAACAGATCACATACTAGTATACAAAGTCTGCTTAAACGAATATAAAGGAATCAGAATAATCCCATGTGTACTAGTAGAACACTGTGCAATGAAATTAGAAATGAAGGATAGAAGAAATCATGCAAAATGTAGAAGCACCTGGAAAATTTATAACACTCTCTTGAACATGCAATAGGTCACAGAACAAATCAAAGAAATAAAAAATGATTTAGAAGTTAATGAAAAACCCATACAACTCAACAGAACCTCTGGGACATTATGAAAACATCCCAAAGAGGGGAGTCCATTGCAGTCAATGCTTACATTACCAAAACACACAAGCTCAAATAACCTTATTAGGAACATTAACATACATGAGAAACAAAAGCAATTCATGCCCAAACCAAAATTAAGGAGGGAAATCATAAAGATTAGAGAAAAAAATTAAATGAAATTGAGACTAAAAGAACAATATAAAGAATCAAGGAGCTTGTTCTTATAAAACAAAATAGATAATCCCTTAGCCAAATTTACCAAGAGAGAGAAAAGATTCTCATCAATGTAATTAGAAATGAAAATGGTAAAATCAAAATAAACTCCACTGAAATCCAGAAGACAGTAACTATTATGAAAAACTGTATTCCAGCAAACTGGGAAATTTTAAAGAAACATAAAGATACCTAGACTCATGCAAATTAACAAAGCTAA
This sequence comes from Hystrix cristata, assembly GCA_004026905.1. Classification (NCBI taxonomy): domain Eukaryota; kingdom Metazoa; phylum Chordata; class Mammalia; order Rodentia; family Hystricidae; genus Hystrix; species Hystrix cristata. Next base: position 19,836 of record PVJO010010401.1, read on the forward strand.
CTCCAAAAGACACAAAAATGCTGAGCAACCCAATAACAAGCAATGAAATTGAGATAGTAATAAAGAAGCAACCAAATAATAAACTTCCAGGATGTGACGGACTCACTATTGAATTCTACAAAATCTTTAAGGATAGTATATCACTAATACTCTTCAAACTCTTTGATGAAATTGAAAGGGACAAAGTGTTTACAAAATCATTTATGGGGGCTAGCATCACTCTGAAACCAAAACCAGATAAAGACCAATCTAAAAAAGAAAAATACAGGCTAATCTCCTTAACGAACATAGATGCAAAAATCCTCAATATATCAGTGAATAGAAAGCAACACATTATCAAAAAGATCATACATCATGACAAAATAGGTTGCATCCCAGAGTTACAAGAATGGTTCAAAATACACAAATCAGTATATATAATACACCACATAAACAGAAGCAAGGTCAAAAACCACATGATCATATCAATAGAAGCAAAAAAGGCTTTCAACAAAATCCAACACCCTTTCATATTAAGAATTCTGGAGAAAGTAGATAGAAGGACAATACCTGAATTTGATAAAAGCTATTTATGACACACCAATGGCCAACATCATCTTAAATGAGGAAAAATTGAAAGTATTCTTTCTAAAGTCAGGAACAAGACAAGGATGTCTACTATCACCACTTCTATTTAACATAGTACTCTAAATATTAGCCAGCGTTCTCAGGTGAGAGAAAAATATAAAATGGATATATATAGGAAAGGAAGAAGTGAAATTATCATCATTTGTAGATGACATGATACTCTACATAGAAGACCTACAGAATTCCACCAAAAATGATTAGAATCAATAACCAACTTCAGCAGTGTAACAGGATACAAAGCAACAAACAAAAATCAGTAGCAAATATGTACACCAATAATGAGTTTGATAAGAAAGAAGTAATGAAAACAATACTATTCATAGTAGCCTCAATAAAAATTAAATATCTAGGAATTAACCTAACCAAGAAAGTGATAGACCTTGACAAAGAAAACTACAGTGCTCTGAAAAAGGGGATTGAAGAGGACATCAGAAAATGGAAACATGTCCTCTGCTCCTGCATAGGCAGAACCAATATTGCCAAAATGGCCATACAACCAAAACTATTATACAGATTCAACACAATCCCAATAAAAATACCTACAGCATTATTCACAGAACTAGGAAAAAAAATACTAAAATTTATATGGGACAAGAAAAGAGCCAGAATAACTAATGGAATCGTGAGCAACAAGAGCAAAAGAAGAGGCATCACAATATCTGACTTCAAGTTATACTACAAAGCCACAGTGATTAAAAAAAAAAAAAGTGTGGTACTGGCACAAAAACAGCCATGTGGATCAGTGCAAAAGAATAGAGGATATGCAAACATCACTTGACACACTGAGCTATTTGAGCTTTGAAAAAGGGGCCAAAAGGATATGTTGAAGGAAAGATAGCCTATTTACCATATGATGCTGTGAAAACTAGATATCAGTTTGCAAAAGACTGAAACTTGACCAATATCTCTCATCATATACTAAACTAAAATCAAAATAGACCAAAGATCTAAACATTAAAACAGAAACATTGAATCGACTGGAAGATAAAATAGGTAAAATACTGAAGACATAGAAGTACGAAAGGATTTCCTAAACAGAACCATAATTGCATAAGAAATGGCAGCAAAAATTAACAAATGGGATTACCTCAAATTATAAAGCTTCAGCACAGCAAAGGAATCCGTTAGTAGAGTGAAGAGACCACCTACAGAGTGGGAAAAATATTTACCAGCTATTCCTCTAAGTAGACGACCTAAAAGATCCATTCAAGAAATGGGCAAGTGAAATGAACAGACACTTCTTAGAAGAAGTACAAATGGCCAGCAAACATATGAAAAAATGTTCAACATCTCTAGTCATTGGGGAAATGCAAATTAAATCAAAGCTAAGAATCCATTATATAATCAGAAAGAATGGCAATCATGAAGAAATCAAATAATAACTAATGTTATCATGGCTGTGGTGAAAAAAGAACACTTCTACAATTTTGGTGGAAATGTTAACTAGCACAACCATTATGGAAATCCACATGGAGATTTCTCAAAGTGCTAAAATTAGAAATTCTATATGATCCAGCTATTCTTTTTCTAGGAAATTTACAAAAAAGAGCTAAAGATATCTTACTACAGAGATACAGCCTTACCAATGTTTATAGCAGCACAATTCATAATATTTAATCCTGGAAGCAGCCTATATCCCCATCAACAGACAAATGGATAAAGAAAATGTGGTCTCTGTACATGACAGAGTACTACTCAGGTAGAAAAAGGATAAATGTGAGATGTTTTTAGTAAAACAGATGCACTTAAAAAAAAGATGCACTTAAAAATATAATGTTGAGGGAAACAAATCAGTCACACAAGCTTAAATATCACATGCTATCTGTCATTTGAGTAAGCCAAAGTACAAACAAATAGTGTAATAAAGGATGGGTAAAAGGAAACAGAGGAATAGATCTCTTGTAAATTGGAAGAGGTCTGGGAGACTGAGGGCAAGGGGTAAGGAAAAGGGAAAGGGGACATTAGAAGAATTAAGATATACCATGTACAGCAACCTAATAACCTCAATGAATGTTAACATTATATGTCATAAACATGAGATATGAATAATAACAAGAATGAATATGTATAAAAGGGATTTAGAGTCAGAGAGAGTGATGTGAATAGGAAGGGAAAGGGGATTATAAAAAGCAACAAGGTGTATTATGTATGTGTACATAATCCCCAAGATGAATGTAAACTTCATGTATTGCAAATGTACAAATAAAATTAAATAAGAAAAAAGTAAAGTCTAGGAGAAGATGGCAAAACTACTAATTATATCACACTTTTTAAGAAGAACTAATGTCAGTTCTTTTAATCTATTCCAAAGAATTTAATGGGAGGGAACTTTTAAAACTCATTGAGTCTCACATTATCTTTATACAAAAACCAGAAAGGGATTAAAAAAAAAAAACTACACCAAATGTCTACGATGAATATAGATACAATATTCTCAACATAATGCTAGCAAACCAAATCTACTTGCATATTAAAAATAACATTCACAATAACCAAGTTGGACATATTCCTGGGATGCCACCATGGTTCAATTTACACAAATCAATAAATGCAATACAGCACATCAACAGAATGGAGAATAAAAATTACATGATCCTTTTCAGAGGTGCAAAAAGTGTGTTATAAAATTCAACACTTTTTAATGATTAAATAAACTTGAATAATTGGGTGATTAAGATTATATATGATAATCCAACAACAAATATCATAATAAATAGGGAAAAGCTTAAATCATTTCTCCTAAGATCCGCAATAAGACAAGGGTGCCCTCTCTCGAAGGTGTTAATTCTAGAGGTCCTAGTTAGTGCAATCAGGTAAGAGATATAAGTAACAGTATTACAAATAAGAAGAGAAAAAGCCATATTATCTGTTTTTAGATGATGTAATTGCTATATATAGAAAAATGTAAATATTCCACTACAAGTCTATTACAACTAATGAAGGAATTCAGTAAAGCTATAGGATTTAAAATCAACATAAAATCAGTATCATTTTTACATACCAATAATGAGATTGCTGAGAAAAAGTCATGAAAGCAATCTTACCCATCATAGATAGCAAAAATAAAGTACCTAGGAATAAATTTAAACAAGTAGATAGAAGAACTGTACAATAAAAATTACAAAAGAAAGAAATTAAACTCAGAAAATATGAAGCTACTTCCCATGTTCATGTGTTGGAAGAATTAATATTAATATTGTTTAAATGTCTATAATACTCAAAGTGATTTACAGATTCAAAAAAATTTCATCAAGATACCAATGACATTCTTCACAGAACTAGAGAAAAATAATCCTAAGATTCATATGGAAGTCATGAGACCTCTAACAGCCAAAGCCTTCTTGAACAAAATGAACAAAATTTGAAGTATCAGAATACCATATTTCAAGGCATACTATGAAGGAAAATAACCCCAAAAAGCATGGTACTAACATAAAAACACACATAGACAATGGAATGGAATAGAATTTCCAAAATTAAGCCCAGCTATCTATAGGCAACAAATTCTTGACAAGGATGTCAAAAACATATGTTGGAGAAAGAACAGCCTTCTCAATAAATGACACTGGTGATATCCATATATGCAGACAATTGAAAATTGATACCTCTCACCCTGTATAAAAATTAATATCAAATACCTAAATCTAAGGCCTGAAACTATAAAGCTAGTAGAAGAAGATATATGGGAAACAAATTAAGACATTGGTATAGGCAATGATTTTTGGAGTACGACTTCCAAAGCATAAGAAACAAACAAAAATGAACAAATGGAATTACATTAAACTAAGAGCTTCTGAAGAGCCAAGGAGAGTATCAGTGGAGTAAGGAGACAACCTACAGAGTGGTAGAAAATATTTGTCCACTGATCATCTGACAAAAGATTAATACTCATAACATACAAGGCACTACCAAATCTTAAAGATAAAAACCAAATAATTCAATTTTAAAATGGACAAATAAATGAAATTGATTTTCATTAAAAAGAAATACAAACTGTTAACAGATATATAAAAAATGCTCAACATCACCAATCATCAGGGAAATGCAAATCAAAACGACAATGAAATACCATCTCACCCTCATCAGAATGGTTAGTATTAAAAAATAAATACTATGGACTATGTAGAGAAAAAGGAATGTTTATTCACTTTTGGCAGGACTGTAATTTAGAAAAGCCATTATGGAGAATGGTACAGAGCATCCTCAAATCAGGCCTACCATATGATTTAGCTATCCTACTTTGGGTATATATAAAGAGGAAATGAAATCAGCATATCGAAGATATACCTACATGGCTATGTTTATTGCTGCACTATTCACAATAACTAAGCCATACAATTAGCCTAGTTCTCCAACAATGGATGAATAAAGGAAATGTTATATACATATATATATGATATATATGCTATGTATGGCATATATCACATTGTTTGCCATACGAGATACATATATAAATATATATATGTATATACATATGAATATTATTTAACCACAGAGAAGAATGTAATCCTATCATTTTCAGATAAAAACTGGAGGATATTATGTTAAATGAAATAAGCCAAGCCAAGCCAAAAAAAAAAAAAAAAGAAATAAGCCAGACACAGAAAGAAAAATATTACTTGCTCTCTCTCTCATATGTGGAAGCTAAAAACAGCCTAGATGCAGAACAGTGATTACTAGAGTTTGGGAGAAATGAAGAGGATTTATTGATTAATGTGTCCAGTATATATGTGGTGAAGTATCACACTGAACTTTATTAATATGCACAATTGATGCATGTTAATAAAATACAATATTAAAAACAAATATCCTATGATGAAAATGAACTATCCACACACAAAGAATTATCCTCCCTTTCCTCAATATATGTTATATATTTTGGTCCTTATTTACACTTTCAGTTTTTCACACCAGAGAAGCAATGTGGTATTTAAATATGTGTGTCCGATTTATTTCACTTAAGAGTACGGTCTCCAGGGTATCTATTTACCTAGAAATGTTTCAGGCTTATCCTTCTTTATGGCAGAGTAGTACTCCATTGTATTAAAAAAAGAAACACATCTTATTTATCCATTCATTGATTGATGGGCATTTGGGCAGTTTCCAGAAGAAATTGCTCAAGTGGGAAGGAGAATGAAGAGGGAGGGGGAACAGAAGAGAGGGTCAAGAAAAAAAGAGGATAGAAAGGAAAAAATGGAAAGAAAGCTTTTGTAAATAAGGAAGAGAAGAGAGTTTGAAAGGAGGGGAGGGGAATGGGATAAAAACAAGCAGCAAGATATACCATGCACAGGTACAAATTCCCTATGATGTATGTGATGATTATGTATATCTGAAATGTACCACTAAAATAAAATTTATAAAAGGAATTACCCTCTAGGTCAAAATGTGTAACCCTTAGGGTTGTTCACAAATATTGTATTTCTGCCCTTTCTGGTACATGGTAGGATTGATTGTCCACCCTTGCCCCTTTCAGCTTACATGAGGCCATGTGAGTTACTTTGGCCAATGAAATATAAGCATAAAGGATATGTGTTCTTTTATAAATGGAGCCTTCATAGTCAGTGATCATTTTGTTTCTTTCCCATTTCCCTCTTTCTCGACTATTGTGGAAGTGGCTGCTGGAACAGAGCTTCTATCAGCTCACATCTCTGAGTTACTATTCTGAGCTTGACTTCATCTGCAGCTAAGAGTATAAGAATTTTCAGTTACTGGAGCTTGATCACTGCAGAAGTTAGATGCCTTTTGTTTTTCCTTTGAGTTACAAAGTTGAGAATAGTGTGGTTTCTTCATCCCCAAAACCCTATAGTAGTCACATACCTTCTTTTACCCATGCCCCTTTGTCATGTCTTTTTGCAAGGTCTTTTACTCTGACTCTGGATTTCTCCATATGATATTGTTTGGGACATTAACAACAATGATACAAGAAGAGTCTTTTCAGTTATTGTATACTCTCTTTTCCTTTCCATTGCCCTCAGAACATACCTGGTAGAATGACTGGAAATGTGAGGAACAAAACCAAGTTACCCAGATCACCTTGGATGACTAGATGGCCAGCTGATTCCCAGATGTGTGATAGGACCCCAACAAAATCAACCAAACCCAGAAAACCATCCAATGCCCATGAACGATGAACACTTGCTGCATACCAATGAAGTTTTGTGGTCATTTAGTATAAGACATCATTATGGAGTTAGATAACTAATATATCTTCTTACCTCCACACCCCACTAGCCACAGGACCTTCTAGGAAATTGTCCACCTGGAATGATTACATATTTCCTGTTACTCCATAATTTTCCTTTCTGCTTTTTTTAGTTAAAAAATATCACTTCTTTGGGAGATACATGGTACACTCAGCTTTTACAAAAGTAGGGGTATTTAATCTTCATCTTTCTGGCATTTTTTGTTCTATTACCAGCCATTTCCATTCTAGCTAACCTTCTTGTCTAAACATTGGAAGGAAAACAAATGTTCTACCCAAATTGTAGATGTGTGTCTTTGTGTGCATGTATAAAACATTATGTATTTTGGTAAATTTCTTACATGCAGTAAGTGTTTTCAAGCCTGTATAAACTTTGTTAATTAAGTTTTCTCTTTTTTAATACAGATAGCTGGCCCAGTGGAAAATTATTCCTGTGTGTTTCTTATTTCAGCTATAGCTGAAGTGATACGTTTATTTTCCCTTGCTCTACAAGGCAATCTAGGCTATGGAAGGCAAAACACTGCCAGAAGGCAAAAGAGATCTGAAATTTAACTCGTTTGCTGATTTGTTTAGACTTAATTTTCTTGTCATAGAATTTCACTATTTATATTTAGTTGGTTGAGTTTATGTAAGAGGGACAAAATGTATTTCTGATACTATTGTAAGCCAAAACGCAAAAAAAAAAGATTTAAGGCATCCCAAAATAAATTATTTTACAGATTTTTAAAAACTCTTTCAAACCACTGTGATATTTTTGCTTATAGGCAGAAACAATCTTGCCCTTGTCCAAAGATGCCAAAAACTGTTCTATGAACTGCTTTAGACAAACCAATATTGTGTTGAATTAACAATATTTCCAAAAGTTTGAGGACACTATAAGGTTATTTTAGTACAGTATGTTTGGTAAAAGTCTAAAATCCCATTTTAATGTGCTTTCAAGACAGGAAAATATTTTTTCTTGCCACATCCACTTTGGTTTTCCCATCTGGAAAGTAGTAATTTCTCTATGTATCTCCTTAATGTGTCTTACAAGCTACTGACTATGATTGTAATTCAAATCCTTCATTTTATCAATATCAAGGATATATTATTGGCACTGTAAAGGTAATTTTATCTATTTCTGACCACATTTGCCTATGGTTACAATAGCCCAATCTTATAAACCGATTCCAAAATCTCTAATGAGACAAACAAAGAGAGACTAAGGTTTTGTTTGGTTTCTTTTCAGTTGCCCTCAGAGAGCAAATAAAGTTTCCTTTAAGGGACTCAGGGTGTATTCATTTTTGCTTCCATATGCTTTTAATAAGGATAGGAATAGTTCTGATTAACTTAGAAGGTATAATAGTTTGACTGACAATAAACTGTCATTTGTACATTGTAAATTCCCTAAGTCTATCAAAAGTGAAGCACAATTTTAGAGTGCTGCTAAACACATTGCAAATCTTCATAGTAAATCAGCACTTGGTTATTTAACACAGGTGTTTCTGTAATTGCAATACTTTAGGAAAATCCAATGTTCAATGGCCCTCGAGCACTTCCACCTGTCAAGTGTACTGGTCCATTATAAATATAGCGAATGAAATTATAAAATGTGCAAAATGCTTAACTGATTAAAGTCTTAGTTCTAATAGATCTGATTCTGGTTATGTTTTTCTTGTCACCTCATTCATTGTAAGCACATTTTCACACCCCTCCAGAAAGCTAACATTTCTAATGATCTCTTTAGCAAGAAATACAGCTGTTATACTCAAATGAAGACCTTCAATTTAAAGAAAAACTTTTTCTAAAGTTACAAATTTGGCTTTGAAGAGGACTGAAGCACGACAGAAAGGCGGTGGACTATTGCAGGAGTACTGTTACATGACATATTTTAAACTGTACTGGAATGGTTACCCATTGTAAAGCATTAGATGATTTTATAAATCATCTGCAAACTCTGAGCACAAATAGGCAAGGAGATAGGCCCAGGTATGGTGCTTACCTTTGTGATACGGGAAAATGCAAAGTACATAAAGAAAATAAGGCCAGGTCTCTGTCCCCTGAAAAACCTCAACAATTAATTTCAAATACAAAAGTGAAATGAGAAACGATAAGGAAGCCAGCAGATATTATGTCTTTGCAAACAAGGCGAAAATGGAGGCACACATCAGAAAATCTGAACAACAACAACAAAAAAGACAAAATCTTCCAAGGGGTTAGCAATTAGCAGTAGCAAAATGTGAAGATGGAAATAAGTATGAAGAAAGGCTTGAAAATTGCATTTTGAGATATGGAAAAATGAGTTGCCACTTTTCCTGGACTCTAATTTTTGACTGGTATATTTATCATTATGATCATTACTTCTTTTTAAATATTTGAAAAATTCCATCATAATTTCTTTTTTTTTCCTGTGACTAGTTTAGAAAGTTGTTTTTTATTTATTTATTTTTTAAATCAAGTACAGGTAAACTATCACATGGTTTCTTTTATATGAGAAACCCAAAGATTAAATGATTTAGAGAACAAAATAAATAATAGATGATAGGAAACAGGAAAATAGACTGTAGAAATGGGAAGGGAATCAAGGGATGGTGGAGATGGAAAAGAGCAAAGAGGAAAGGGGAGTAAAAAAGATTAAGTAGTAAATATATATATGAATATTATACACTCACATATGTATATTCCCTATGAAGAATGTATTTATTATGCATTGCCAACATGTACTGATAGATTACTTTTTATCAAAAACCAAAGACTGAAATTATTAATGTCTTTTCTTCTTTTTGTACTGGTAACCCAACTTAACTGCACTACCATCAAAAATTAACCTGCACAACATCCATCTTTGAAATTCTTCACAGCTTCTTCACAGTTTAACGTGTTTGACTTTTGCGAATGCTCTGTGTGTTCTTACAAGAATATATATACCATCCAGCTGTTGAATGCAGGGTTATATATGCATAATATGTCCATTAAATAATATGAATTGTATTGTTCCAGTGATCTAAAACTTTATTAAACTTTGTCTCCTTAATATTTCTATTCTTAAACTGTCTCTTTAATATCAATTGAGAGAGGAATGCCGAAATCTTGCACCAAAATGACGGACTTGTATACTTCTTTCTGAAATTCCATCCAACTTACTTTATATATTTAAGCTATTAATAGTGACATTCACGTAATCCAGTTATTATCACATTGTAGCATGACTTTCTTTACCTCTAGTAATACTTTTCCCTTAAACTGTCTTTGTGTGCTATTAATATAGATAAGCAAAATTTACTTAATGTTAGCATTTATCTGACATGTATTTTAAGCCTTTTGCTGTCAGATGGTATGGTGGCTAGCAGTCCTTTCCAGGCTTTCGTTATCTCACTGAAAAAACTGGACAGGTCAACTGATGAATGTGAAAGTTTAACATTTAGTTAAAGGTAAAAAGAGTGGTAAAAGAATAAATGGAAGTTCTCAAGAAGGAGAAGCGCTCTGAAGAGAAGATCCACCCTGCATGCAGGACAGGCCACTGCAAGAAAAAAAGGGCAGTGGTGGCAAAGTCAATGACAGCTGTCTTTTATATCTCTTTTTGAGGTCAGATCCAGGCCTCTGGAAGCTATTCTGTGCATGCACCCTGCCTGTGATTTGAGAGGTTTCCATGATTGACAGGTCGCCCTGTTATCCAGCCTGTTTACCATGCCTTTATTCCCTGCCTCACCTTTAAAATTTACATGTTTTCTTAAGTATTAGTGCTATTACTTATAATTATTGTTTAGATTTTTTAACCACTCTGATAATCAAGTCTTTTAATAGATGAATTTAATTCGTGATATTTATTGTGACATACTGACATATTTGAGCTTGAACTCATTTTTATAATCACTGTACTTTGCTTTTCTTTTGATTAACTTTTAAAGAAATAAAGTAAATCAATATGAAAGCTTCAAAGATGTTATTTAATCACCATCTCCTGACATACAATTTTGTTTTTCAGTACTTTAGTTCTCTTTTCTTAATGTCATACATGGGTTATTATGTTTTCACAAACATATCTGTTTATATAAAGATGTGTCACTATTTTCTGTACCCTTCATTCACTTTTTCATCATTAGACATTACATCTAAAGTTGTTTTGCCTCTGCCTGAGAGAATCTTTTAAAATACTTTTTTTAGTTAACCATCTGTTGGTGATAAATTTTCCCATTTTTATTTAATTTGAAAAGATGTTTTTCTTTTTTATTTTTTATTTTATTAGTGTAGTGTTGCAATACAGAATAGCGATGTTTATTTAGGGAAATTGGTACATGCATATAAAGTATTTTGATCATATTTCAATTCTTTTATACCCTTCTTCCTTTCTTTCACTCTCCCCCACTCCCCTTCCCCATCTTCAAGAGTCTGACTTCTAGCTTCCTATTATCTCTCCTTCCTTTATTTTGTTCATCCATTTATTTATAGTTTAAGTTTCTCATATAAGAGAAATGTAGTATTTAATTTTCTGTGTCTGACTTATTTCACTTAGTATGATGGTTGCAAATTCTGTCCATTTTCCTGCAAATAAGATTTCATTCTTCTTTAAGATATAATTTTCCGGGTATGGAAGTGTAGGTACACAGTGATTTTTCTCTCAACAGTTTTAAGGTATTATCCCACTGTTTTCTGGATTTCACTGTCATATTTAAGAAGTCTGCTGTTTTCTTAACTGTCCTTTCTTTCTAAGTGGCTGGTCTTCCTCTGAATTTTTATAAAATTTTTGCATCCTAAATGTTATTCAGGCTCACTAAAGTATATGTAGCCATGGATTAAAAAATGATACTTGATGTCTATTGGACTTCTTCTGTCTATGGATTTATTTATTTTATGAGTTCTAGAATACCATCCGAGATCCCATTATATATAGTTCTTATCTATTATCTATAATATTTACTTATAATGTAGTATGACTGCTAATTCAGATTTGTTAACTTCATTGGATTAAGAAATGCCTAGAAGATTAGCAAAACATGCTCCTGGGTGTGTCTGGCCATGGGGTCATGGCCTGGGCTCTATATTCAGTTCCTAGCCCAGGCTTCCCAGTACTCTTCCTGTTCTGCTTCATGACCACCACGAGCTAAATATCTTTGCTCTGCCATGCCTTTCTTCCACGACGTCTCTGCCTTGAAGCCAGCTGATTATGAAAGGAAACTGTCAGCAGTTTAAAACTTTCTTCCTTTAAACGGTGAGTGTCGAGTATTGTGTCCACCAATGGGAAAGTTGAATAATATTTATACTACGCTTTCTGATTTTATCCTAGATATGTCTAAAATTTCCTAGTACTTCTAAGCCTTGGACAATATTTTCCCCACTATTTTGTATCTTCAGCTATTTCTGCTTTGGTGTGAAAACTGTGTAATGCACTTTAAACAACTTTTTATTTCTAAAAATCGTATTTCATAATTTATGAGATATTAATAGTCATCTTATAGTCTTTTAGTGTTTTTTCATTTGCATGTAACCTCACTTATCATTAAACATTTTATATATAGTTATTTACAACATCTGAAGTTTTGGAGGCTTGAAATCTGTTATTCCTAAAGGACATAATGAATCAAAGATTTTGAGTATATTAAAATTTCCCTTCAAATATAAATTCTGGTGGGCCGGGGATTTAGCTCAGTGATTAGAGTGCTTGCCTTGCAAGCACAAGGCCTTGAGTTCGATCCCTGGCACCACAAAAAAAAAAAAAAAAAAAAAAAAAAAAAAAAAAAAAAAAAAAATATATATATATATATATATATATATATAAATTCTGCAGATGAAAAGCACCAGTTATGCAAATGTTAATGGAATAATATACATATTTTTTCTTGAGAATGCTACAAGATAATAATCATATAATGATTGAAAAAAATGCAGAAAAGGATGACCAGTAATCATTGAAAATATTTAAAAGAGTACTTAATACTAAAACTGCAAGGTGGGTTAAAGAGTAATCACAAAATCCAAAAATAATTATAATATTAATAAAATAATAGAACTGAAATATTCCAGAGGATGTTAGGTTTAAAGGCAGAAGTAGGAGGTAGAAAAAGTTCACTGATGGCAACAGGTAGAAGGTCAAAGAATATAACTTGAAAATTACAGTGCAAGTCGTAGTACACAATAGTATATCAAAAAAAGTGTGGGCAAATTTGAGTGATCCATATATGTACCTACAGGAAGAAATATTTTATCATCAACATATTTTAGAAATTTGGGCATGTGTGAATAATAAAAGGATCTTCATATATACATAGTGTTTTCAAAAATATAGCAAATTTAAATCTTAATTTATTACAGTAAAAGACATATTGGTATTAATCTTCCTCAAAATTCTCCTCCTCCCTTTGATCCCACTTATCCCATCATTCCTCACACTTTTTAAAGCAGTTATGAAAATCCACTTTCATGAATCTTTCTGAGTTATGATAAAAAATACAATGAATACCACTGCCACGTGCCATCCAATGGAAAGACAGGCTTGTAAAAATATTACAGAGTGTTCTCATCCACTTTTCTCACTAGGTGTGGCACTGTGTAAATTCTAGCTCTTTCCAAAAGTCAAAAGGACCATGAAAAATAACTACCTTGAGTTGATTCAGGATATGTAAGCAGCTATAACATGCAAATAAAAACATTCATGAAAAAGAAATTCCAGAAAGTGGAAATAGTAATGGAATATGTGTGTTTGAAATGAGGGTGAGTATTTTCAGGAGGATTAATAGAAATCTGTCTTTTACTATAATACATTTAAAAAAAAATTTAAATGCTCACAGTATATTTGGATCATATCTAGTAAATCAAATACTGAAAAAACTAAAGGGAGAAACTGACAGCAATATGAATAATGGTTGGGAACTTTCATATTCCACTTTTGAAAATGGATAGAACAACCAGACAGAAAATCAACAATGATATGGTGACTTGAACAAAACCTCACACAAAATGGACTTAAAATGTACATGAAGAACATCCCACCTAACACCAGCAGAATGTTCATTCTTCTGAAGACCAGAGAGAACATTCTCCAGTATAGATTGCATGTTAGGTCACAAGATAAATCTGAATAAATATTAGAAGTGAAAATCATACCATGTATCTTTTGCTAGTCACAATGGAATGAATTCCATAGCAAAAGAAACACGAGAAATGTTACAAACACATGGAAATTAAACAACACATGTTTGCATGACAAGTAGCTCAAAGAAGAAATCAAAGGAAAATTAGAAAATTCCTTGAGACAAATAAAAATGTAACTATGACATACAAAAATTTGTGGGGTGGAGCAAAAGTAGTACCAAGAGAAAAGTTGTATTAGTTTACTCAGGCTGGTAAAACAATAAAAAAATAAATTAGATGGTTTATAAAAATAGACATTTATTTCATACAGTTGTGGATAATCCAGGTTGGATATCTTTTGCTTACTTCCTTAACTGCTGTCTTTTCATTTTAACCTCATATGGCAGAAAAAGAGAATAAATTCTTTGGGTTCTCTTTTTAAAGGCCCTAATCACATTTATAGGGCTTCACCCTCATGTTTTCATCGTTATTAAATTGTCTTATCTTCTACTACCATCACTTTAGGGGATAGAGTTTCAACAAATGCGTTTTGGAGGTATACGAACATTCAGATCACAGAAGAGGATTATTACAATGAAAACTTACATTAAATAAGATGAAAGATCTCAATATTATAATTCAAGGAAATAGAAAAAGAAGAAACTAAGGCCAAAGTTATCAAAAGTCAGAAAATAAGAAAGAACAAATAAACAAAATGGGCTAGAAAAATCAACCAATAAGTTGATTTCTAATAAGTTGATTTTTGGAAAAGATAAACAAAATTTTAAAACCTTTACTAAACTAAGAAAAGATGGAAAAGTCAGATAAATAAAATCAGAAATAAAAGAAGAGACATACCAATGTTGGTAGAGAAATAAAAGGTATCATAACAGATAAGTATGAATAAGTATATGCTGATACATTGGATAACCCATAATAAATGCATACATTCCTAGAAATATACTACATACCAAGACTGAATCTTAAAGAAATAGAAAATCTGAACAGAATTATAGCTAGTAAGGAAATTGAATCAGTAATGAAACTTCTCCAAATAAATAAAAGTCCAAGACAGATAGCTTTACTATTGAATCCTACCAAACATTCCTCTTCTAAATCCGTAAAGAAGAATTAATGTCAATTCTTCTAAAAACTAAAGACTACGGAATACTTCCAAACTCATTTTGGGAAGCCAGCATTAACCTGATACTAAAGCCAGACAAACACCATAAAAACAGAAAATCTAAGGGCAACATTTTCTATGAATATAGATGGAAACATTCTCAATACAGTGCCTCCAACTCAAACTCACTGGCACACTGAAAGGGTACTGCGCCATGAATAAATGATATTTTCCTAAATTGTAAGATTGGCTCAACATATAAAGGTCAATTATTGTGATACACCACATGAACAGAATGAAGTTTAAAATTCATACAATCATGTCAATAAGTGCAGCAAAAGCATTGGACAAAATCAAACACTCTTTCATAATAATACCTGTCAACAAACTAGGTATAGAAGGATATTACCTCAACAAAATAATGGCCAGATAGGAAAAACTAACATCATACTCAAAAGGGAAAACAGAAAGCTTTACTTCTAAGTTGTAGTGAGGCAATAATGCCTACTCTTGCCTGTTCAGTTCAACGTAGTACTGGAAGTCTTAGCCAGAGCAATTAAACAAGAAAAAGAAACAAGTGGTATCAATCAGGAAGGAAGAAGTTAAATTGTAAAATACCCTGATGACTCAGCAGAAAACCTGTTAGAACTAATTTATTCAGGAAAATTGCCTGACAAGTATCAAAAAACAGGATTTAATTGCATTTATACCAACTAATAATAATCTACCTCAAAAGAAAATTAGAAAAATGATTCCATTTATAAATGCACCCAAAAGCATAAAATAGGAATAAACTTCAGTAAAGTTATGTCATATACACTGAAACCTATAAAATATTGATGACTATAACATAAAAAGACCAAAAAAATTGGAAGTAATCCTGTTTTCATGTATTGAAGAATTTAATAATATTAAAATGTTCATATTATCAAGATTATTTACAGATAATGCAATCCTCTTCAAAATTCAATGACATTTTTACATAAATAGCAAAAGTATAGTAAAAATTATATGGAGGCACAGATCTTGAGCAGACAAAATAATCTTGATAAAGAACAAAGCAGGAGGCATCACACTTCCTTATTTCAAAATATAATGCTTCAGTAACTGAAACAGTTTGATACTGGCCTAAACACAGACATGAGGCATATAAACCAATGGAACAGAATAGAAAGTCTAGAAATCAATTAACAAAGGAGGGGGGAGAGGGAAAGGAAGGGAGAGACAAGAAAAAAAAAGAGAACAGAAGAAAAAATGGAAACAAAACCTTCATAAATAAGGAGGGGAAGAGGGGTTGAAGGGGAAGAATGAGAAAAAAGGTAGAAGCAAGATATATCATGTACAGGTACAAATTCCCTCTGATGAATGTTATTATATATATCTAAAACATACCACTAATTTTTTTTAAATGCAAAAAAGCATCCATTAAGCCACTTCAACTTCAACAAGAGTGCCACGAATACACAAAAGGGAAATATAGACTCTTCAACAACTGGAGTTGGGAAAATTGCACATTTACATGCAAAGGGATAAAATTGAATCCTTATCTTCCACTATGCCCAAAATTCAACTACACAATGGAGTTCTATTCTGCCAATAAGATAAACTTGAGGCATGTATAGTAAATGGATGCATTTTCAGAGCATACTCTTAAGTGAAATAAATCAGACATTCATGAGTACACATCAAATTGTTTCTCTGATATGAGAAACCATAAGTGTACATAAAGACAAAGAGGTATAATAGATAGTAAGCAAAAAAAAAAAAAAGTATTCAAAAGAAAGGAGAACTTGATACCCAGAAGGGGAAAAGAAGGAAGGGAAAAAGAAAAGAAAGGAGAAAATGAAAAATGTTAAAATGTAAATAAACCTACAGTAAATAGGGAAGGGAGGGGGAATGGAAGGGAGGGCTGAGGAAGATGGGGGAAAACCAAGATAATCATGTACAGGTACAAACTAACTATGAGGAATGTGATCACTACTATGTATACAATGTACCAATACATGTTCTTGGTAAATAAAATTAAAAAAAAATAAACTAAGTGAAATTAGACCCAGAAATTTAAATATCTCATTCTCTCTCTCCTTCTCTCTCTCTCTCTCTCTCGTAACTTAATTTGTTCCACGGTTTTGGAAAAGATGGCCACATTTGGTTTTGTATGGGAAAGATAGCCTCAGTTGTGTTTGTCACACCATGTATAGTTTGTGAGAAGAAGCAAAATTTTGTCAAACACTTTTGCTTGAGAACCAAATTGTTTGCGAACAGAAGAGCAAAATAGAAGACAGATAAATAGGAAGCAGGGAGAAGTTTCAAATATTTCCACAAATTTCATATTCTGCTGTTTCAAAAATAGTTTAATATATATATAAAATTTGTTTCATTTATACTACTAGTTTCTTTTAGCTCATAAAAAATTTTCTGCTATTATCTGTTTGGTTCTTCTTTGTAAGAGAGAATCTTGTTTGTCTATGTCTTTGAGTAACTACTTTGAGTAATTATATTGAAGATAATAATATGCAGTGAATTAATTATTGTTATTCGCAGTATTTCGTTATGGAATTTTGTTCTATTTTTTCAAAATATAAAAAAATGGGTCAAAGCTTAAAGTCCTCATATTATATGCATGTTTGAAAACATAACAGTGAAGCTCATGATAGTGTATAACTAAAGTATAAAACTAGGAGAAAACTTAGAAAGTTTCATGGCATTGATATTTGCAAAGAATTAAAAAAAAAAAGAGCCTAAAAGCACAGGCAAGAAAAGCAATAGTAAGCTAGTGGGACTATATCAAATCAAAAATCTTCTCTATAGTGAAGGAAAGAATCAACAGAGTGCAAAGGCAACCTAAGGAATGGAAGAAAATATTTGCAAACCATAGAATGAATAAGGGTTTAATATCAAAGATGTATAAGGAACTCATAAAACTCAATAGTAATATCCCAATTTTAAAATGGACTAGAGAAATAAATAGATATTTTCTCAAGAAAGCCATACATATGGCCAAAACTTACATGAAATGATATCAACCTCATCACTTATTCATAGGGAAAATACCAATCAAAACCACAGTAAGACATAACATCACACCCATTAGGACTAATATTAACAAAATAGACAAACACATTTTTGCAAGGATGTAGAGAAATTGGAACTCTGAGACCCTGGGACAGGATTGGTAGGAATACAAAATATCGCAGCCTTTATGTAAACAGTATGGCAAACCCTCAAAAATTAAAAATATAACTATTATATGATCCATCAATTACATTTCCAGATATTTATTCAAAAGGTTCTCAAAGTGATAATGATACTTCTTTGGTTCAACGCAGTGCTATTCACAAAAGTCATGTTTTAGAAATAACATAAATGCCCATCAGTGGATGAATGGATAAAGCACATGTACTGTACACATAGAGTGGAATATTATTCAGACTTCAGAGGGAACTCCTGTAATATGCAACATCATGGATGAAACTGGAGGACATTACACTAAGTGAAATAAGCCAATCACAGAAGGACAAATCCTGCATGATTTCGCTTATCTATCTAAGACATTCAAACTCATAAAATCAGAGAGTAAAGGAGCACATTTTTTCCGGGGGGGGGGGTGCCGGCAATTGAACTCAGGGCCTTACAGTTGCTAGGCAAGCGCTCTACCACTTGAGCTCAATCTCCAGCCCCAAAATCAGAGAGTAAAATGATAATTAACAGGAGTTGGGGGAAGACAAACGAGTTGCTAAACAATATACATAAAGTTTTAATTAATCAAGATGAATAAATTCTCGAGATCTGCTATACAGTTTTGACCTATAGTTAATGATAATATATTATGTACTTAAACTTTTGTTAATAGAGTAGATCTGATGTTAAGTATTGTTACCACAATAAAATAAAAAATTTTAGAACCTGTAAATAAAAAAACAAACCAAACAGTGAACACTGTGAAAACCTACTTTTAAAAACATACAGACTATTATGACGTTATATCTCTTATATCAATGAATGTAAATTTATTAATGGAGAAAGTAGTTATTCTGATTTTACTTGAAAAATAAGCATTTTGTGCAAGAAATGCATATTAAAGTGATTCTGAAAGATTGAAAATTAAAGGATGGACAGACATTCTGGGAAAAGTCAAACTAAAAGAAAGCATGAATCATGATCTCACTGTTAGATTTATTATTAGTTTTTGTTGAGATGTACGGAAGGACTCTCAGAAAATTATAAAGAAATTACTTGATAACCATTAAGAATAGAAATATAAACATACATCAGATGTTTAAGAAAAATATTTTAATATTAGATTATATAGCTGGCCCAACAGAAAAGTAACTTAACAATTTAAGACCCCTATCAAGTTGTCCTTCCCTTTTTCCTTTTTGCCTCCCTCCAACCCTTCTTCCTCTTTGCCTCCCTCCAACTCTTCTTCCTCCTCTTCCTTCATTTTTGAAGTATTTATAGATCTCCAACTATGTGTCAGGCACTATTTTAAGCACTTGGAAATCAGGAGGGAACAAAACAAATTAAAATTATAGCTTTTAGTAGCCTGCATTTTAGTAGAGAAAGGCTTCCTATAAAAATGTAAACAGACAATCTTCCAAGAATGAACATAAGTCCCAAAGAGGAAAATGCAACAAACAAATTAGATAAATGTTTAGTGTGACCAGGATTGGCTTAATCAAGAAAGCAACACTTAAGCAACTATCTAAAAGAATTGAAAAACAAAATCAGCCACACAGACGTCTGGGGTAAGAGTGCTGACAGAGGGAACAGTAGATGCAAAGTATCTGCAATAGGATTATATCTGGTAAATTCGAAGAGCCATAAGAAGGTTAGTGTGGCTGAAATTGACAGAACGAGGATAGGTACAGAAGGAAATGAGGATAATAGAAATACTGGCGAGCAGGGCAGCAGATTCTGCAGGGCCTTGTAGAACATTATAAGAAACTACATTTTAGTTTCAGCAAAAGAGGTGGTCATTAGAGGATTTAATGGGAGAAGTAGCATAATCTGACAATCTGTTGTGAGGTAGGTGGGAGAGGAAAGGGAGAAAACCAAATTGGAGAAGAAAAAAGGCATAATTAAATTCCTATGTGATGATTCATTTAAAGTTGAAGTTCATTTTTCTTTATTAAGCTATTGTTATTTCCTTACAATATACAAGCACGGCCTTTATAAAACCTCATTCTATGATGAGTTAAGTTTAAAACTGCTAAAATCAAAAACATTTAAGAATGATTTTCAAAGATTAGTGCACAGGAGAATTACCTGAAAGCCTTGTTAAAGCACGGATTGCCAGATTCTACTCACAGTTTCTGTCTCCATTCATCTGAGGTAGGACCTGAGAATTTGCATTTCTAACAACTTCTGTGCTGGTCCAGGGCCTGAGTTTGGAGATCCACTCGTCTAGAACAAATATGCATGTAAGTATTGCAGAGATAGTCTGAGAATTATTGGCATTTTTAGTAATCCTGCTGAGAAAAATATCTTGTGCTTTTGCCTCTAGTATTTAGTGCCTCTAAACTCTCATTCTCTCATGAGTAAAGTTAGGCCCTTTCTATGTTTTTTCATCTAAAATAAATTAATTAAAATAGATAGGAAAAGTATATTTTGGATACTTACTTGATTTTTTAAAGGTCAAGAGTGATATCATTGAATTGTTTGAAGAGATCTGAAATTTTGCTACTCAGTTACATGCATTCGTAATACAAAATGCTTACACCAGACAATTTCTATTATTATTAAACCTTAGTTTTCATTGTTATTTTGACTCTTTCAAAATTAATTATTTACAGGATTCTATTTTTATCATTATTACAAAATGTTCTGAAGAGTTATGTAGTAAAGGCTTACATGAAACATCATCTTGTACGATTTTCTTGTTTGCTTTATTATTTATATTTTTTTAAAAAGTACAATAAATCAAGTAAACTTTTCTAAGTATTCTTTGCTATGATTTTAGAAACACTGACTGGAAGTAATTATTTTGGAATGCTAACTCTGTCGAATACAATCAATGTGCTAAAGATCTCATAGTCTAAGAAATCTCATAAATATTCTTTGATATCAGCAAGGTGGATGGGAAAAGCATTTGTTATTGTTCTTTGGTATGGATTTATTATTGTCAAGGGACATTTCTTCAGTTTGTGGCTTTACAGATTTTTAATCAACAAATATTAATATGTTATTCAGAAAATCTGTGAGCATGAGAAGCAGGAACAAAATGAACAAACATGGGGAAAAGGGAAAGATTTTTTAAAAGACAGTCTCAAAAGCTTTTTGAGTTTGTCAATTTATTTCTGCAAGACTTGTTGGCAACTGAACTACTAATAACATGAAAATTAAAGGTAAGCGTCTTAGTCACTTTCCATTGCTGGGACAATATACCCTATTAACATTTTAAAGGAAGAAGGGTTTATTATGGCTCATGGTTTCTGTGTTCAACTGGCTCTAACAGAAACAGTATGATGGAAGAACATGGCAGAAGACAGCTATTCAGAAAATGGCAGCCAGGAAGCAGAGAAAAAACAGGAGCCGGGGAAAAGAATATATCCCTCCAGAACAAACCCCCAAGTGACCCACCTCTGACCAGGCCCTACTTCCTAACTGCACAGTCAGCTACCGAACCCACTGATGGCTGAATCCACAGATGAATGTAGCACCCCAATGATCCAGTCGCCCTTCCAACACATGAGACCTTTGGAGGGACACTTTAGTTAAAAACTGTAACATTAACTACGTGTAGTTATGTTAGATTCATTTACTAAATACCAAAGAAAACATAAGACAAAATAGGACATTTGGACTGAGAAAACATAACACATTACATTCATACATTTGGTGAAAGATGGTTTCATGATGTAGGTGTCTTGTGACTCTCTTCAGCGTGAAAGAAGGGACAGAGCAGTTGGGCTGAGATTATTCAAAACTGTTTTACTTTTAAATTTTGCTGTGTGGAAGTTTTTGTTTTTTATATTCTGTTCACGTCTGAGAAAAATTCACAAAGAAGTAGTATTATTGATGATATATTTTTGTTTGTATTCTTGATTATATATACATAATCTGTAACTTTGCACTTTTGAAACTGTATTATTTTAAATATCTGATTTTCTCAACACAAACAGATCATTTTAAACATAAGAAGAGATTATTTTAAACTATCCATATTTGTTCTATTCCAAAGCTAACATAATTACTGCATGTAGACATTTTAGCTGTCATTCATTGCTGATGAGAAACATTTTTGTCCTACAAATTAATTTTATGGTTACTAGAAAAGCAAGGACTCTATGTACACTGAGAAAATTTGTAATCTTCATGAATGTGAAACTTACTATTAAAATGCGAAATTTTTCCAGGTATTTGACAGAAGATAGTAGAGCTAAAATTGCCTATAGATCATTCTCAAAAGGGAAGAGGATCAAGGGATGAAGGAAAGGGCTGAGGGAGGGAATGATGAGGAATAAAAATAAATTAATTGGGTTGTGTTACGCTGTGTACCAACTCCACACGAGGAAAGTAAACAGTACATAGTGCAAACACGCACAGAAAATGGAAGCGAGTCAAGGGATAGATAGAGGGGTGAAGAAGGGAAAGAAAAGGGGATAAAACAGGAATTAAGATGAGTTATATACATGTACCTACTTACCACAAGAAATGTAAATATTACGTACTACACATGTACTAATAAACTAATATAATAAAAATGTACTTATACTCAAAAAATTGCTATTTTTAGTCGTTTCCCTGTGACTTACACATAACAAGCACCAATAAAAATTGTTAAATGGATAAATATAACATTTCAAATAGTGAACAGATAAAAACCAGATTTTATTCACTGGAAATTGAAATAATTTAAAGTTCATGGTTGTTTCATTGATGGAATTTTAACAAAATGAGAAAGGTTACCACTCAAAAATGAAAGAATATTAGTTAATAGGTAATATTGCTCTTGTGCAACCTTTTAAGGAGTAAGAAAAGTTATTTGTGATGACATGTTATGAATAGATCACCCACAAAGACAAAGATTCTTGTAGGTGGAATACACATGTATACATCCTTTGAAACAGTAAAGATATAAGAGCAATAGATTTCATTTTATTAAGCAGCATTGATATCAAAGATTTGTCAAATCCCAAATAATTGCGTTATTTTTCTGATAATCTGTGACGGAAAACTTTATGTTGCGTAAGTGTTAAAAATGGCTCTCCTGTGTTTTATTCAGTGCTACACTCACATTGTCTATTGTGCCAGCCCCCAAAATTTCATCAGTGATTTTCCACCTGGTCTTCGCATTAAATAGGCAGAAGCATACACAGTAAAATTAAAATATTAACTGATTATTTTAGGAAAGTATTCACAAAATATCCTTTGTAAATATGAAATACTTAGCATTATGGGTGGAATAGGGATAGGTAATATTTGCAAACCAATGTCTTTTTTCCACCCACTCACAAATGTGGGCTATTTATTAAAAGGAGAAGAAAATTTCTGCTGATTGAGCTGCACAGATCCATTTCTAAGTGCTGCTCACAGTAAATTAGTAAAGAGTAGCAGCCTTGTTAGACATGAGAGAGAGAAATCATGAGACTTCTTTTTAAATAAAGACACCAGAAAGAAAAAGTAAGGAAATGTGAAAGTCAAAGAAATCGTGGTAAACAACATGGTATTGTTATTTTTCTCTTCCTTTTCTTTTTTCCTTTCTCTCTCTCTTTCTTTCTCTCCCTCTTTTTCTTTCTTTCTTTCTTTCTTTCTTTCTTTCTTTCTTTCTTTCTTTCTTTTTCATGAGGGGCCAATAGATCAGGCAGAAAGATACGTACGATTTTATGAACATTCACAAAACATATAATATGTGTACTTTACAAATATTAAAATCTTTAATCCTCAAATGAACTCTGTAAGATGACTACTATTATTTTCCTCATTTTATAGATAAGGAAACCAAGCAACTGAGAGATTAAGAAAATTGCTAATGGCAGAGCTAGGACAAAAACTTGTTCAAAATGAACATTAGAAATGAACATTAGAGGATGTGATGTTGACCACTAAGGAGTATTAATTCTTTGTACATTCCATCCTTCCTTCCTTTATTATGCAATCTATTTTATCAGGGCAAAAAATGAAAGGAAGCAGTTAGGGGGCACTTGCAGTGGTGTGATGGTTGATTGATTGTGTCAACTTGTAAGAGAAGCTTAACTAAATTGGTTTAGCAATCCTACCCTAGGGCGGCCCATTCTCTAGATGGTATAAAGGGGAAATGAAAAGGGATATAGCTACGCCGGTTTCTTTGGATCAGTTTCGCTTCCTTTGGAGGAGCTCCAGAACTCCAGACCTTCACGTGGATACTTCGGACCTCTAGACTTTCCCCTGGACCCTTCAGACCTTCGCCTGGATCCTTCAGGCCTCCAGACCTTCGCCTGGATCCTTCGGACCCCCAGACCTTCGGCTGGGCCCTCCGGATCTCCAGCTTGCAGACGGACCCTCTGCACGCTTCCACGCCTGACTTGTAAGAAGCCCGAGGAAGCCAAATTGTAAGCTCTCAAATACTCATATATCTACCATTGTATCTGTTTCTCTAGAGAATATTGACTAATACAAGTGGATAGCAGGAAAGTTGGGTGTGGCCAGTGAAATCATTGACTCTCTTAAGTAGAAGTTTGGTTTACTTTGCGGAAAAATGATATGCCATCAGAACTCTGACCCTCTTAAAAGCTTTTCACAGAAGTCTCACCTAGTAACTGCAATTTCTATTTCCCTATGGTCAAGGGCACAGTACGGTATTCTAAAGCTGCATAAAAAATTTCATCAAAATTTTATGCCAAAATTACACTAAAACTTAACACCTTATAAACATAAAACGTATACACTTTCTTTGAGTCAGGAAGCTGGGAAGCCTTAAACAGCTTGTTTCTCCTCAAGGTCCCTCAGGAGGTTGCCATTGTCACTGGGTCTGCAGTTACATAAAAGTTTGACTGGGCCAATAATGTTCATTTCTATTTATTTATTTTATTTTTTTTTTTTTCGGTACTGGGAATCGAACTCAGGGCCTCATGCTTGTGAGGCAAACACTCTAAGCACTGAGCTAAATCCCCAGCCCCTATAATGTTCATTTCTAAAACAATCCATTTACATACCTCACAAATCTGTGCTGGTTGTGAGCAGGAAACCTCAGTTCCTCACCAACTTTCCATTGAGCTACTGGATGATCCTCACCACCTAACAGCTATCTTTCCCCAAGATTAATTATTCAAGAAGGAACACGTAACAGAAACCACAATGTCTTTATGAAACAATTCACATATTGTTATTCCTATAGTGTCTTACTGATTACATAGGTCATCCATATTCAGGTGGCAAGGGCACTATAAGAGAAGTGTAAAAGAGAAAATGAGAATTATTGGGGACCATAATGGAGGCTATTGCAGAAATCTAGATCTGAGTTTAATCTTTATTTTGAAATGAAACTAAGTGTACACACCTCTGTCAACCTTATTAAGAGCACTCTAATGTAACAATAATCACGAAAAGGCAAAATTTCTCCTTTTGTATTTAGTTAAAATGATACAAATAACTTACGATTTCTAGTCTAGCATGTAGGAGTTGGGAAGTGTGCATTCTTGTCCTCACAACAAGGAAAAAGCTGAAAAAAACTGAAAATCAACAACTTTTCTTAAATACAACAGAGAATCAAACTCACAGAACAAACAACTGTGCTCAAAACCAGAGACACAGATCAGAAGACAGAATTACCATTTACTGGAGCAAAAACTTCCATGGGAACAAGTAGTGAGACAGGAAATCTAAACTGTTGAGTAATTGCTAGGTGTACACTGTGGACAAATTTGAGGGTTCAAAATCTCAAGGTGACCCAGTTTGAAAGCCCCCAAACTTTACGAGTTTTACCTCTAGGAGCTATACTAAATTCTCACAGTGAAGACTGGAGAAATATTCCTTCTTGCTTCAAGGAGGGAGGAAGGAATATAGCTACTTTTAAATGTACTCTGCTAATTTCATTACATTTAGCAAAGCCTACCCCCAAGATAGCTAAGCTGTTTTACCAGAGCTTAACCAAGTTAGGTTTTACCAGAATTTAAACGATTTGAGAGAAGAGAAATACCCATCTCATGGTTACTCTAGCCACAGACTTGGGAAAGTCAGATGCTAAATTCCAGCTGCCTTTCTTTTCTAAGGGCAAGAGGAGAAGACCGAGAAGTACCTGTGAAGGTCTCAGCCTAAGAACACAGACTTGTTAAAATTGAGACTTGATTACAGGATTATAGAATAATTCCTCTTCTCTGAACTTTAACACACCACATCAATAGGCCTCCTTTATAATAACAGAATGATACACCAGAAAAAAACCCTGCTTGTCTCAAATCTCACTTAATAGGAAGTCTCCAGAAACACCCAAATGCATCATGGGAAACAACGAGGACACTAGAAGAGATTTTACCAACTGGATGCTGGAGGCTGAGTTAGAGGCAGCAGCACTCAGAAGCAGCTCAGAAGACACTCACCAAGATCAGCAGGTACTTGGAAATGGAGGCTCAAACAAAAGCCCAGATTCAGGAAGGCAACTTGAAGGAGTAGCCTGTCAGATGGATTCCAGTATCAGGGGTGTTTAGAAACAGGAGCAAGGATGCCTCTGGACCCAGGCACTGCTTACATCCCGGGTCCAGCACACACACCACTGTGGGAAAAGAACCAACCCCCTAAAGGAAGAAGCCGAGTGTGGCAGCTGGTTGCTGGTCTGTAACTGGCACCCAGTCTAATAGCCACCATCCAGTGCCCACCTGTCCTCACTCTTTTTTCTCAGGATGATGGAGCCCAGCAAGTGAGACATTCACAGGAGAGAGCATCCTTAGATCAGGGTACTAAGGAAAGCACAAGTCCAAGAATCACTTGGAAGGCAGTGACTGAGTTGTGACCAGTGAGCACAGGGGCCGTGGGGAACAAGAGCATTGTTATGGCGTAGATCAAAAATGTCCCCCAAGAGCCTCATGTGTTTGGAGCGTGATTGAATCATGTGGGCTCTGTACTCTTTAGTGGATTCATCCATCAATTAGTTCAGCAGGTGAATGTGCTCTTAGGAAGTGGAGCCTTGTTGGAGGGTGGTCACTGAGGTTCTGACCTGGAAAAGTGAATTCTTGTCCCTGGCTCCTCCTCTCCCATTCTGGGATAAGCAGCTGGCCTCCAGCCAGGCCCTGCTACCATGCCATTCCTACTTTGGAGCAGCTGACTCCATAGTCTGAAAAGTGAAGCCGAAATAAATCTCTTCTCCCTTAAGTTGTGGGTGTTGTTTATTTTGTTTTAGCAGTGAGAAAGTGACTAGGACAGGACTGGTCCTAGTTTAGGACCTGGAACCAGGCAATGGAGAATCTGTGGGACAATGAGTCACAGGGCTGGGCAATGGCTGTGATCAGTGTGACCCAGAGGTAGAGAAAAGACACAGGAGCAGTGCCAGAGTAGGCACTCTTCCACTGTCACCTCCAACACCGTCAAGCTCTGTGCCCCTGTGGGATCCATCGCATGCCCTCCAAATGCTGCTGAGTTTGGTGCCCAAGCAGGATGCCTTGCATAACCCACCAAAAGCTGCTCAAGCCTGTACTTGTGAGAGCGCTTGCCCATCATCCCTCAAGTGCTACTGAATTCCAAATGCCAGAAACCTCCGCCACCCAGCTCTAAACACCAGGGAGTTTGCCAGCTGGATAGAGACTCTCTGTGAGGGATGGGCAGAGACCGGGGTACAGAGAAAGCCAGAGAGGAGTGGTGCACCCAGGTTTTGCAAGGCATGTTGACCCAGAGTAGCATGGAAAGAGCAGGCGTAAGCAGCTGCAAGGATTATCATGGAGTGAAGATGATAGAGATATAAGAAGCCAGTCCAGAGAACAGGGGAGGACTGAACACTTGACCAGTCCTGATGTGCTTTCCCTTCTTTAGGTACAATTAGAGGTGTTCAGTTATAAGACAGAAGCAAAATCTTCTGTGTCACACCCACAGGAGTGCATCTGAAGCCTGGCAGAGCTCTGGCTGCAGAAGGAACAAGAGATTCTCTACAGTCTGACTGAACCCTTCAGCCTCTTTGTTCACTGGTAGCAAAAGAACAAGATGTCATATGGGAACCAGCTTAAGCAGCAGGTGAAATACTCCACCACCTATTCACAAACACAGAGCACTGAAGAACAGCCTCCTACAAGTTGCTAAAAGGAAAGGTCTGTCCAATTTTTAACCAAGGAAAAGAACACTAGTCAAATTCTTACTACAGCACATAAGAATGAGAGGACACTACTTTTGTATTTTTGTAGGTGTGTGGGATGTTTTTCTCTTTCTGCATTCATTGGGTATTACTTTTTGAAGAGCTTGGGGTGGGGATTGTAGTATAGGAATCTGAGTTGTTATTATTATGCAGATACACTAAGTTTTCCCATGCAAGGAATATTTTATAAGGTTAACTAAATGTGTTACTTGGCTTTGGGATGAATTGGTCCCAAGTTTCCTGTACACTCTGCAACATTTAATTTAAATTCCCTCCTTCTCTTTCTATTTACTTCCCCTCTCATGCCCTCTCAAATCTCCTCCTCCTCATTCTTATATATTACAAAAATAGTATTAACCCAAGGTATATCTTAATCCTTTTTTCATTCTCTCTTTTAAATGGTATTGCTTTTAATAAGAGCAAGGATTAAGCAGTGTATTAGTAAGAATGGAGGACTAATACTTAATGTTTTGATCCCTATAGTTCCTTAATTAGGCTTATGAGGTTCTCCTTCAATAAGGGTTGTTTCATAAGGTTAGCTGAATTCATTTTCTGCTTTGACCATAAGTCAAACATAACCATCCTACATTCTCCACCATATCCATTTAAACTTCCCTCCACCCCTCTTCTTTACTTACTTTTCCCTCTCACACCCTCACACATCTCCTCTTCCTTTACTTTGCATGATGCAAATACCACCGCTATACTATAGTTTTTATTATTTTTACTTTCATTTGTTTTACTTTCCTTTGTCTTCACATTTTAGAATATATATATATGAAATGGACTTAAGAATTAATTACTGCTTTAGTTTATATAGGATCTTTCATGGTTATGTCAGGCTAACCTGCATCGAAATTGTGTATGGAGGTGCATTAGTTACTTTTCTAGAGCCACTGGTTTGCGAGAGAGCAGATTTAATACAGGACGTTTACAAGATACAACATGCACCTATAAGCCAAATGCAGGAAGAATGCCGAATGTCTATCTATGCACTGGAGACCCAAAAGATCCAGTCAAGGACTGGGAGCCCAGGGCAATGTCCCATGTACATCTATATCTGCCCTAAAAGACTGAAGAAATCTATACTGGAACCAGGATATGATACTCACAGCAGAGATGAAGACCAGAGCCCGCCTGAAGTGAACAGCAGCCATCCCAGATGACATCAAGAACAGCCAAGTTCCCTTTGGGAGAATCAGCCATAACAGAGCTTCTCCTGGGAAACAGCAAGCTGCTGTCTTCTGCTCCCGTTCTCCTTTATGGTGTGTCAGCAATAACCTTCAGGTGGATCCTCTGTGCCCAGAACCACACCAACTCAGTCCACCTGGGCGCTGCTGCGCGAGTTGACCACAATAAGTCCACCACAGGAGGGTTCAAACACAAGATTTCTCTCAACATATTAACTAGTTTCAACCTTCTTACAGTTTCCATCAAATTCCAATTAAACTTCCCTTCCTCTTTTTCCTCTTACCACCCCTCAAATAATCTCTCAAACATCATCATCTCCTGTCTCCTTTCTAGGTCTAAAAAATCATATTGCCAAAGTCCTATATCTTTTCTTTCTTTCACTTGTTATTATTTATTTTTCATTCATTTCTTCTTTCTGAACAGTTTTTTTCACTTTTTTCTCCCTTAATACTATATATCAAGCCTACATGTTATCAATACTGTTTCAATATCTATCCAGGATATTGAAAAAAGTGTAGAATTTTAAAAATACGTTTTAAATTATCTTACAATATGTGGTTGGTTCTGTGGATGCATATAGAACCAGTTGTTGTTCTCTCCTTGCAGCACAGGGATTGGGATTGATCCTAAAACATTTAGTAGAGTGAATAGGTGTATGAACACTAAAGCATAGCAAAGCCAAGGTCATATCATAAAGAGTCAAACAATAAAAAGAGCTACAAAGAGTTTTCTTCCCACACTGATCCACAACCACGTGTACAAAAACACTAGAAACATGAGAAAACAAGGAAACAAGATGCCTCCAGAACATCTTAACTCCTCAAAAGCTGATCTCATGGGCGCTAAAGTAGAGGAAGTTTCAAGCAAAGAACTCAAAACACACTAGTTAAAATATTTGAAGAGTTCAAAAAGAAATGAATAAACAGATGCATGAGATGTTCAAGAAGATCAAAGAGAATGCAACTTTACAAAGGATTTAGTTAATAATATATTCAATGAGCTTAAAGAAGATACATACAAAATATTGTCTGAACTAAAGAAAAGAATGCAGGATATGAATTACTGCTTCAGTAAAGATTAGAGGTTATAAGAAGGAACCAAGCATAAATTCAGGGTATGAAAAAATCATTTGAAAGTATGTGCAGCATAAAAAACAAATACGGGTAGAGATTGTCAGGACTTGAAGATAAGGTTGATTTAGTAGATGGTGTATTCAATGATACCCTAAAAACAACAAGATACCAATAAAACTGTGTCCATCAGCTGCTAATGACTCAAAAATTTAACCTAAGAATTACAGGAGTTAAGGAAAGATTACAATATGAAGCCAAAGGTATAAAAATAATTATTCACTGAAATCATAGCACTGACTTTTCCAATCTAGTGAAAGAACCAAGTATACAGGTAAACAACATATAGAGAACCCCAAATAGCCACAACTGGAAAGGAAGCTCATCATGACACAGCATATTCAAAATCTTGGAAATTCAACATAGAAAGAGAATACCAAGAACTGTGAGAGAAAAACAAAAGGTTAGCTTATCAGAATAACAGCAGATTTCTTAATACAAACCTTAAAGGCCAGGAGATCTTGAAATTTTTCAAGCCCAGAAAGAAAATTATTAGCAACCACACTGTTACAGTCTGCAAAATTATTCTTCAATATTTATGGAGAAAAATAAAAGACTTTTTTTTTTTTTTGGTGCTGGGGATAGAACTCAGGGCCTTTTGGTTGCTAGGCAGGTACTCTAACCACTGAGCTAAATCCCCAACCCAAAAAAGACTTTCTACGACAAGGAGAATCTAAGATATTCTTAATTCTTAATCAACAAATCAGATTTAGGGGCTGGGGATTTAGCTCAGTGGTTAGAGTGCTTGCCTCGCAATCACAAGGTCCTGAGTTTGATCCCCAGCACCAGACAAACAAACAAACAAAACAAAACAAGAAAAACAAATAAGATTTAAAGAATATATTTGAGGAATTCTAGGCAAAGAAAACAAGGCCAACATCACAAAATAGAACAAAGGAAAAATACATCTAACTGGGAGAGTATTTCAACAAAAGGATTCATCATTGCATTTTCCCAGAAATTCAGGGAAGAACTAATGCCAAAAATACTCAAATTGTGCCATGAAACTGAAAGGGAAAGTTCACTGGCAAACACATTCCTTTAAGTTAGCATTACCCTGAAAGCAAAACCAGACAAGACTCAACGAAACAAGAAAACTACAGGTCAGTTTCCTTAATGAACCTAGATGCAAAAATCCTCAACAAGATACTTGAAAGCAGAATGCAACAAATCATTAAAGAGATCATATATCATGATCCAGTTGGTTTCAACCCAAGGAAGCAGGATGGTTCAACATATGTAAATCAATAAATGTAACCTGCCACATAAATGGAAGTAAGGATAAAAATCACGTGACCCTAGCAATCCTTCTCCTCACAAACATGGAGAAGTCTTTCATAGAATCCAACATTCATTCATGATAAAAACTCTGATGAAAATATTTACAGAATGGCCACATGTCAAACTGATAAAAGCCATGTATGACAAACTTACTGCCAACATCATACTAAATGGGGAAAAACTGAAGTATTCACTCCAAAATCAGGATCAAGACAATGTGTCCACTCTCACACTCTTGTTCAATATAATACTGTACTGAAATTTTTAGGCAGAGCAATTAGGCAAGAGAAAGAAACATGAACAAGAAAGGAAGTAATCAAACTATGCTTATTTGCAGATGTTATTATTCTTTACATAGAATACCCAAAAAATTCCACCAGAAGACCCTTAGAATTAAAAAGTAAATGCTGCAGAGGCAGGACACAAAATCAATACACAAAAATCAATAGTATTTCTGTATACCAATAATGAACCCCTGGGAAAGAAATTAGGAAAACAATCCCATTCATGGTAGTGTCAAAAAAAAAAAATACCTAGGCGTTAACCTAACCAAGGAAGTTAAACACCTCCACCATGAAAACGAAAACCACAGTAGTCTGAATAAAGAGAATGAAGAGGACATTAGAACATGGAAGGACATCCCCTGTTCCTGGATAGGCAGAAACATTGCTGTCCAAATGGCCAATTGCCAAAAATGATATATACCTTTAATGCAATTCCACTCAAAATGCCAACAGTTTTCTACATAGAACCAGAGAATAATATTAAGATTTTTGTGGAACCAGAAGAGATGCAGAGCAGCCAAAGCATTCCTGAACAAAAAGAGAAAAGTAGGAGGCAGTACTATTCCATATTTCAAGTTTTACCACAAAGCTAAAATATTACAAGCGGCATGATAATTGGCACAAAAACGTAAATGTTGACCAATGGATTAGAACTGAGGATGCAGATACAACCCCTTGAAATTTTAGTCCTCTGATTTTTGACAAAGGGGCCAAAACATACACTGGAGGAAATATATCCTCTTCAATGAATTGTCCTAAACTGGTTATTAAGGGGCAAAGAATGAAGCTAGAATTGTATCTCTGACCTTGTGCTAAAACCAAATCAAAATGGATCACAGATCTAGACATAAAAATAGAAACACTGAATCTTCTTGAAGATAAAATAAGTAGATCTCTTGAAAACATAGGCTTAAGAAAACAGCTTTCTGAACGGTTGCAAAAAAAATAATGCTAAGAACCAAGAAATGTTTTTATACCAAATTGAAAAGCTCTGCATGGCAAAGGAAACAACCAACAATGTAAAAAGACAACCTACATCCAGAAAGGGAAAAAGGTGCCAGATACTCCTCAGAGAGAGGACTAATATCTAGAACAAATAAAGAACTAAAAAAAAAAATTTTTTCACCCCCCCGAAAGATCTATTTTAAAAATGAACATTGAAATAAATAGACATTAATCAAAGGAAGTACAAATGGCCAATAAATTTGTCAAAACATGCCCAACAGCTTTGTTTACAAGAAAGATGCAAATATAAACAATACTGAGATTTTGCCTTAGTCCAGTAAAAATGTCTATTATCAAGGACTCATGAAACAACTGCTTTTGAAATTTGGGGGAAAATGAATTCTTTTACATTGTTTGTGGGCATGTAAACTAGTACAACCAGTGTGAAATATATATGGCAATTCTTCATAAAACTAAAAATAGAAATTTTGTTTGACTCAACTATACCTCTTCTGGTTATCTTCCCCAAAGAGTTAAAGTCATCCTATTACAATGGTCCATGAATATATGCTTATAGTAGCACAATTCACCATAGCTAAATTATGGAAGCAGCCTATATAGCCATCAACACATGAATGCATAAAGAATATATGTCATACATTCATAAAGGAGTACTATTCAACCATAAAGAAGGGCAAATTTGAGTCATTTGCAGGAAAATGTATGGATCTGGAGACCATAAGGCTGAGTAAAATTAGTCAAATGCAGTGGGTTAAACATCACATGGTTTCTCTTAAATGAGACCTGCAAATATATACAAAGAGCAAAATAAAGGGAAAAATAATGCAAATCAGGGAGTAAAATTTTGTGGAGGTGGGAAGGGGTTCTAGAAAATCTGGGAAGGGAGGTTAGGGAGCAAACATGAGCACAACTGATCGAAATGCAATACATATCTTTACCAACTCCCTAAAAGTAATATAATCTTTATGCATCACAAAATTATGAATAAAAATTTTAAAATTCAAAAACAGATAAAAATGCTAGACAATGAAACCTACAGCAAAACCCCTAGCCAGATAAGTAGGAATTTTGTATTAAGTATATATATTAAACTCAGTTTCTTTTTTCTCCATACACAAGATCTAATATTTAACAAACAAATTACAAGGCACACTAAAAGACAGAAGACACAGTTTGAATAGATGGAACAATCGTGAAAAACACAAGCACATGTGGAGGAGATGTTGTAATTTTCAGACTAACAATTTGAAAGAACTTTTATTAGTGTGCTAAGGGCTCTGGGGAGAAAATTGAACAACATAACAGCAAGAAACAGAAACTAAGTATCAAAAGGAAATGCTGGAAATTGAAAACA
This sequence comes from Hystrix cristata, assembly GCA_004026905.1. NCBI lineage: Eukaryota > Metazoa > Chordata > Mammalia > Rodentia > Hystricidae > Hystrix > Hystrix cristata. The sequence goes on from PVJO010010401.1 coordinate 54,299, forward strand.
CTGTAATAGAAATGACAAATGCCTTTAATGGGCTCACTTGTATTCTGAAAGTGGCCAAAAGAAAATTTAGTGATACTGAAAATAAGTGAATAAAAATCCCCAATACCAAAATGCAAAAAAATAAGAGTGCAAAAGCCATAATACAATACATTCCATATTAAACTGCATTTTTCACATTAAAATGTAACTTTATAGGCTATATCCTTTAGTACAGCATTCTTATTACTTCTAGTTTTCATTAATTGTGCTCTTAAAATTTTTCAAAACTTCACAGATTTTTTAATTTTTATTTTTTGCTTTTTTCCATGAGAACTAGTTTTTGGATTGCATTATATTTTGAATTCTATGGTTTTCATTTTGTCTAATGGATCAATTTCTGCCACCAGCTTTGCATTTTCTTACTCCTTGCTTTCCTCTGGAGTATTTTACTGCATCAGAAGCCAGTTCATATATTTTTTCTGGCAGTGTTTGTCTAACAACAAAAGCTTTTAGTGATATGAGTTGTTTTAAATGACGTTTGGGAACTATCATGTAAGTTCTGATAGATTATGATCTCATTACTGTTGTTTGTAAGTGCTGTGTAGATTTTTATTTAATATTCTTTCACACTTGATTCTTATTTTAAATAGTTGTATCATAATAAATCATTTTGGTTAATATGTAATTACTTAAAATATTATCAATATCTTGATTTATTGTATTATTGAGGAGAATAACTCATATAACTTTCATTTAGTTTTAAAGAATTCACTGAGGCTTCCTTTGCTTGATTATTTGTTTCTGTATAACCAAGACAGATATTTAAAAGCTACATTCTTCAGGGGAAGTATGATTATCAAACACAATACTGATGGTAGTATATTGTAATATATTAACCAAAAGATAATGAAGAAATTCATAATGACACTCAAAAAGACATGGTAAGGATACTTTTCTGTATAGATATATCATAATTAATAATAGGGTGACCATGTCTAGATTTGAATTAAAATATTAAAAGCCATTTTTAATATGTTTACCATAATTATCAAATGTAATATAAAATACCCATTTATACATGTCAGTAGTCAGTTTATTAAAATCAGATGCTATAAATATGAATATATAAATTACAGATATTTAAACAATGATTTTTCATAAATGACCATGTATGCTTTTAAAAAGATAAAGTTTCTCTTTGAGTTTTTAAAGTTAGTATCTGCTTTTACCTTTGAGAATCTGTCCAATAGATATTTTCTCACAAATATTTAGCTTTATTCTGAAATGTATCACATGTGCAATAGAGAATATATAATGTATATGAACAGTTTACAAACAACAAAATGAATATCCATGTATATACCCAGTTTAATCACTGAATATCATCAGTGTACTTAAAACTGCCCTGTGCCGTCCACATTACAACACCTACATTTCCACTGGAGGCACCACTGCTCTAAATTTTATTATTCCCTTGCTTTCATCTGTAATGTCAACTCATAAATATGACCTTTAAATAATATTGTTTTCTTTCATAAAGTTATCTATTAAAATGAACTATTTCCCTCCCAGTCAACTCAATAATCTCATAACTGAGAACACATACAATTATCTACATAATGTTCTTACCCAAAATGTTTAATTTGTATCAAAGTGTTAAAAATCCTACTTTAAGTCCCAGTATTACCCATTTTAAGGTTACATTTCCTACCCTGTAAGCTTGTAGCTAATTGGCAGCGTGATAGTTTTAAACTATGAATATCTGTTTCCCAATAACTTTACACGTGTTAATGATCTTTGCCTGAATGCATTACTATACTAGTAGTTGTTAAATGGTAGTTTTGGTAGTTCTTGCATTCCTTCCACATGTATTAGCTGTCTTTCATCTCTAAGAAAAGCTTCCACTTCCACCTTACTTTGAGTGTAATGATGGAGTCATGGCTTATTTTTTAAATAACATGGTATAATATAATACCATAATTTTTATTGCTCAAAGTACTCCAGATCTCCAGATGCGGTCAGTAGGGGCTTCTTTTTGATTTCTGACTATTTTTATATGCACCTTTAATTCTTTGAATACTTGGTCCCTAATGCGACACTGCAATTCTGTAATTTTATCTGTATTTTGTTTGCTCTGGACCTGAAATTGCTTATGTTTTTAAGGTGTTCAATTTCTTTTTGTGAAGAATGATATTTAGAAACCAGGATATAGGTACTAAGCATGGTCGTCAGCACTGAGATGATTTTGTTCCTGTAGTTTTCTAATGGACACTCTGAGGAAACAGATTTCAAACAAAATCATGAGTTCATACTGATATTTTAATATAATGTTGAGAGTTCTTTCTAATTTTCACTCATTCTATACTTGAATATCCCTTAGAGGAAAAGATTTAATTACTGATTTTGTTATTAAACATGAATGGAGGGCTTTACTTCAGAAGTCATGAGTTTTTCCAAGTTTTATCTATAATAAAGGAAGACTTTTAATCTTATAATGAATATATATTAATGGGGCAGGAGAATTATACTGTTTCAGATTATAACTAATAAGTCATACTTGTTCAATGTACTGGTAGCACATTTATTATATAGTTACTCACTATTTGTATATTATTTTTCATACATATTCCTGGGGATCTTTATTAAAATAATTTTAACACTATTATTACTGATTGGGGTAAGAAAGAGAAACTAGTGAGATATTGTTATACATTTTATGTTGGGTTTTAAAGGAAGTTATTTTTATTGTTAGAATAAAGTCCAAAGATACATGGTGACTGTCAGAAAATTAAGGCAGCTAAAAAGGACATTTAGGTCCTTCATACTACAATATTAGAAAAATACAAAATATGTATAATAAAGTGAAAACCCTTATTTGATCAGCAAATTTTAAAAAGCGTGGCAAGAGATTCAGCTGCCAAACATAGAAGAGTTGGCAGTTATAAGAATTACATTTCTATGAAATTTTAAAAAGTGGAGGCCACAGTTTCAAATACATAATGGTAATTAAGTGGAAGCATATATTGTATTCTTTTTCCTTGTTTGTACTTACATACTAAATGATAGGAGAATTTGTTTACAGTGGAGATACGCTTTCACACAATAATGTTACTAAGTGTTTTGGGCAATATTTTTATTACTTTATTATACATAGTAACATTTTTATTATGTTATAGAGCAATTAGAAAAAAGACATTGAGTATATTTGATTTTTTGAGCCACCTGAAGAACTAAACTGAATTATTAGATTGATCACTCTGTGATTAACAACTCCTCAAATGGCCGGGCGTGGTGGCGCATGCTTGTAATCACAGCACTCTGGGAGGCTGAGGCAGGAGGATTGCTAAGAGTTCAAGGCCAGCCTGGACTATACAGTGAGTTCAAGGCCAGCTTGAACAGCATGGTAAGATTCTGTCATAAAAAACCAGCACAAACAACTCCTCAAATCATCGGTTTGTAATCATAGATAAACAATAAATTTAAGGTGATATTATCATCATCTTACTGTGAAGGTCTAGCAAAACATTTTCCTGTATAAAGATCTAAATGATAGCTGCTTCACTCCTAACCTTATCCACAAATCTCTTCTGTGTTACAGTCTACAAATTTCAATTCAAAGTAGGAAGCAGAAGTAGAATAGATAAGGGGAAAAAAGCAAAAGTTAAATGGAGGGAATGATTTGTAAGCTCTAAAAATTAGAAAATAGATCTTAGTATCTTATGTTTACATTGTATATTTACATTATATGTTCCCATAGGAAATTTAGGCAATATGCTTTAACTGATTTTTGCATTTTTCAGTTCAACCTGTTGCTTTCTTCCTTTAATCCGAATTGTTTATGGAGTAACAAGCAAAATATTTTAGGGGGTACATTAACATTTTGCTAATAGATGTATTAAGGAAAATATTCTTTTTAATTACATCTACAGGGGAAAATGTACGTGGTAAGTGAACTCATATGAGCTTTTCTTTTAGATTATCTATCATCTTATATACATGTACAAATCTGTTGGCTAATTGAAATGTGAATCTATACCCTTTTGATGCTGACACATAACAATTCAATATGAACGGAGCATGATTCTGTGCATATATGTCTACTAGGATAGGGAATGGACTACATTCTGCAGAGATGGTAATTGTGAAAAAGTTCTGCAGTCTATCACATAAGCAGGAAAAAAGTCCCAAATATACATCGGCATACTTTTTTGTTTGTTTAGTTTTTTATTGTTGTTGTTATTGTTGTTTGGAGACAGGGTCTTGCTATGTAGTTCAGGTTGACCTTGAACTCACTTTGTAGCCCAGGAGGCTGGCCTCGAGCTCCCAGGGATCTTCCTGTCTCAGCCTCCCCAGTGCTGGGATTACAGGCGTGTGCCACTACACCTGGCCCTACATCTTTTAAATTATGATTTCTGCAGTCAGTTTAAGGACATCATTTTTGTCTGTAAACTAGATATATGAATGTGCACGACAAAAGATGATGGAGTATTTTCCAGTGAAGAAAATAAAGTGATGGTTAGATGTTCACAAAGTTTTGGTTTATGATGGTAGTAGAATTTTCATGCAATCTCTCTTCATTGACTCTTTTTTTAAATTTTATTTTAATGGTACATTTTAGATGTACATAGTGATAACATTCATCATAGGGGATCTGTACCTGTACATGACATATCTTGTTGCTTCTTTTTTCCACATTCCTCTCCCCTCACCCCTTCCTCCCTCCCTATCTACAAAAGCTTTGTTTCCATTTTTTCCTTCCATTTCTTATTTCTCTTGCCCTCTGTTCCGTTCCCCCTCCCTTGTTCCCCTTCCCATTTGGACATTTTCTTCCCTTTCTCAATATATTACATTTTAGTCTTTATTTACACTTTCAGTTTCTCACACCAAAGAAACAATGTGGTATTTAAACATGTGTGTCCAATTTATTTCACTTAAGAGTATGGTCTCAAGATGCCTCCATTTACCTAGGAATACACAATTGTAACATCTACAAATTTTTATCCTTCCAATTTTTGTACTTGGATGCTCCTTATTTAATTGCATAATTTATTTGTATGTAATAAAATGTTAAATAATAGTAGAGCTAGTGGGGAGTTGAAATCCTTGCTGATTTTGAGTGTAATGATTGTGGTTTCTTTATGATATTGAATTTGATACTGAGATAAATATAGTTAATCCTATTAGATTGATTTATTCTTATTGAGTTCTCAAAATTGAGACTTGTCATTGAATTTTGTCATATGCCTTTTCAGCATCTATGGAAATGAGTATATAATTTTCTCTGTGCATCAATTAATATGATCGATTATTTTGATTGATTTCCAAATAGTGAACCATTCATGATTTCTACAATGAATACTATGGATTTGGATGCATGTTTTTTTAAAAAAATGTACTGTAGGATTCTGTTCAGTAAATTTCATTTGAGTTTTTCATGTATTTTTATTAAAATATGTCTTACAAATCATAATACCCACTGTTTAAAAATGTACAATTTAGCAATTTTCCTGAATGTACAATCACAAGGCTGCACAACAACTATTAATTCTAGAATATTTTCTTCATACCAAAAAGAAATTGCTTATCTCAAACCCCTATCCAAAGACTACAGTAAATACTAAGCTCCTTGGTCCTCCCATCATTCCTCAAACCCCATACATAGACACTGGTAAATACTAAGCTTTTTTCTCTTCCCATGTACTTATCTATTCTAGACATTTCATATAAATGGAGTCAAACAATATGTGGCCATGTTATTTGACTTCCTTCATTTACCATAATGATTTTAGGATTCATTCATGTTTTAGTATGTATCAATACTTAATTTTATTATATGGAAGTACCACATTCATTTATGTATTCATCCATTGGTAGATATTTGGAGTCTTTCCACTTTGGGGCTAGTATGAATACTGCTGCTATGATTTTCATGCACAAACTTTTGTGTGGGCATGTATTTTCTCTCCTCTTGAGTATATACCTAAGAGTAGAACTCCTGAATCATATGGTATCTTTCTGTTGAACATTTTTGTGGAACTGTCAAATTATTTTCCAAAATGATTATACCATTTTGTAGTCTCACCACCTATGTAGGAAGGTTCCAATTTTTCCATATCCTTGACAACACTGGTGTTTGTTTTTCTGTACAAAATGGGTGTGAAGCATGGAATTTCCTTAATAACTTTTGGGGATAAACATGTTTGCATGTATTTATTCATCCTTTATGGTCTTAATTTGAAAAAATAATTCATAATTTTGCCTATTTTTAATTAAAAGATGATTTTCCCTCTCACACTCATATGTTGAGTTCTTCATATATTATAGATACTACATCCTTACCAGAAACATGATTTGCAAAATACTTTCTTTCATTCTATGGTTCACTTTCCTGACACTATCCCTTGAAGGACAAACATTTTAATTTGGTACACTCCAATTTATTTACTTTTCCTTTTATTGGTTACATTATTGGTGTTATATCTAAATTTTCTTGCCTAATCCAAAATCAGAAATATTTACTATTATGATTTCTTCTAAGCATTTTCTAATTTATCTTCTTATACATCTTTGATCCATTTCGATTTACGTTTTATTTGCTATGTGAACTAGGAATCTTATTTTACCTTTTTTTTGCAAGTGGATATACAGTTGTCGCAGTATCATTTACTGAAAAGACTATATCCTCATTAATTTTTTGGCACTTTTGTTGAAAATAGATCAAACATAAATGTATGGATTTATTTCTGAACTCTCAAATCTATTTTATTGAACTTTATATCTATCCATATGCCCAGTCCACTCAGTGTTGAATACTGTAGCATTACAGGAACTTTTGAAATCACAGAGTAGGAGTCCTCTAACGTTGCTCTTTTGCGAGGTGTTTTGACTGCCTTGAATCCTTTATATTTCCTTATGAATTTCAAAATTACCGTGTCAACTGCTGCAGAAAAAAGAAAAAAACCGGTCAGCTGGGATTTTAAAAGGGATTGTACTGAACTCATAGATCCATTTGGGGATTGTTGCCATTTGAACAATACTATTTCTTACAAGCCATAATAATGAGATGTCATCCCATTTAGTTAGCACACCTTCAATCATTTCAACAATTTTTGTGCTTTTGAGATAAAAATGTTCTTTAGCCTGCTGATTTTCAAGGCTACGCTGGACTGGAGAAAATGGAATCGGAATACAGACAATTAAATCATCATGTAGCTTGTTAACATTGCCAATACTCAAAAATTTTTCTTAAATAAATGTTTTTCAGATTCTGCAAATACTTGCTTAATTTCCAAAAGTTCGAGTGTAACAAATTTTGCCAATTTTCAAACCGATTTTATGGAGACAGTTTTCAGAGATCACTCTTGTTTCAGAATTTTTTCATTAATATGTGTGATTTATTGATGTATATGATATTTGTAGTTTTTGCTATTATTTTCTGAGAAAGCTTTTCCAAGTGTTAATGTCAGTGTGAAGCTCTTCATAAACAGAATTTGCAACTTTTCCTTTCTCAAAAAGTTTTGTTATCTTTGTAACTTTCTATCCTTTACAAGTTTTGGAGAACATCTTGTGAAACTGTTTCTAGTGGTGTTTTGAGGGAGTAACACTTGAGTAACTTTTATCATTCACTGTAGAAGCGCATATATTTGAATTTCCTATGGTTTAAAATGTGCATTTTTCTCAGGTACGTTTTCCTAAGCCATTAGTATTTCATTAAGACTTTCAATTTTATTTTATAGGCTTGAGAAAAATAAACTCTTACCCTTTCAACTAATTTGATTCTGTGGTTATTTCTTCTCTATCATTTCTTAACTTCTATTAGTGATTCCCCTTTCTTTTTTCTTAAGTACATAAAGTGGAGATTTATTTGTTTATTCTAATATGTTTTTAAATTTAACTCAATTTATTTATTGTTTATTAATTCAAACTTGCTTTATTTTGCTCCTAGATTTCTTAATGTTAAGTCAGATTATTAATTCTTTTGATTTCATTCTGCCTTATTACTGATAAACATATTTACATAGTTAAGGCTCTGAATTTTCCCTTGAGCACTGCTTTAGTTGTATCTGTTTGTTTTTTTGGGTTTTTGTTTTGTTTTGTTTTGTTTTGTTTTGTGCTGGGATCGAACTCAGGGCCGTGTGCTTGCTAGGGAAGCACTCTACCACTGCACTAAATCCCCAGCCTTTAGTTGTATCTCTTAAGTACTGTTGAATAAAGTTTTACATTTTTAACTGGGAATTGTACCTAGGGTTTTTCACTGAGCTATATCCCCCTGTCCTTTTCTACTGTTTATTTTGAGATAGAGTGTCATTAAATCACTAAGTTACCCAGGCTGGGCTCAAACTTGTGATCTTCTTGCTCAGCCTCCCAGAGTGGTGACATTTCAAGTATGTACCACCACACCTGGCTGTACTTTTCAGCACATTTGTTTTAAAGACAAATATACTTTAATTTTGTATTTTTCTTTGCCTGTTAATAATTATGGGGTTTTTAATTTACAGAAAAAAAACATTGTTTCATCATTTAAAATGATTAAAAGATTTATAAATTTCTAACTCTAATTTATTATAATCAGATACTATTTTGTATTAGAATAATGTTATTGAATACTGAAGAGTCTATTAAAAAATTTTCCTTCTTTATTTTTAGAAAATGTCGTATAAAATTTGTCTATAAATTGCATTATCAGTTTCTTCTCTACTTTTACAGTTTTGTACATTTGATTTGACAGTTTGAAAGACAATTATCAATATACTATTTTTTATCTATTTCCTTTTATTTCTTATGATATCTAATCTCTGAATCCTTTTACTGAGTAACTTGGTGTTACAAAATTCATTTTTATCTTACACGTGAATTGCATCCTTTATCATTTTAAAATCTCTTTGTCTGTCCGTTTTATTATTGTTGGTCTTACTTCCACATTATTTTATATTAGAAGTCTGCCTGACTCTCAGCTTCATTTTGTTTGTACTTTTTCGGTACATATTTTTATTTCACACTCATACGAATTACTTTGCTTTAGATATATCTCTTGTATATACAACACATACAGCACAGAGTTTGGTTTGATTTTGTGATCTAATCTTAAATTTGTCATTTTAGTGCTGTAGAGCTTTTACCTTTGCAGACAGGTTAAATATGTTTGTTTTCATTTTAAAATAAAATAATCCAGTAATATACACTGTATTTTTTCTTTTTCTCGACAGTAAAAGATACAACTATTACTTGCCCCAACTATTACTATGCTTCATCATATCTAAATAGTTCCTTTTCCACATCTGTATTACAAAATAGATAATTAGTGCATTTCCTCTATGTCCACATCCTTTCCTATATCCCCCCCATTGGTATTCATTATATGATCTCTACATTTTATGGCATATGGCATTTACATTCTGTTGTGTCACTCTAGTCATACTTTTGTTTGATCTTAATTATATAGTCATATATATTCGAAGTTTATTGCCAATCTTTTGGTTTAATTTTCTTTCTTATCATTTTTTGGCTTAAATTGGTCTGCTTGCAGTTTCCTTAAACTGGTTCACAGAAACAATAATCTCTGAAATCTTGCCAATTCCAAACCACTTGTCTGTAGTATTTATACCTGAAGGACAGTTTGACTGGTCAAAAATTATTGCTCACATTTTTTTCTCGAATACCCTGTAGATGCTGTTTCATTGCCTTTGGGTGCAGAATTTTTTGAGTGGAGAAAGCTGAAGCTAGCTTGTTTTTTTTTTTTTTTTTTCTCCTTATACGTGATTTGATCTTTTGTTTGACCACTAAAAGAATTCTTTCTCCATTTAAAACCTATAATTTTACTAGGGCATTTCTCACTACTGACTCTTCTGGTTCAATTTTCTCTTGCCTACTTTTACAAAGTTCTTTATGTGTGTCCATTTGCCTTTTTAGCATATTTTTAATAACATATTTAATTATTGTTCTACCCTATGTTGTTTTCTTCTTCAGGTATTCTCCTTTACCTCACCTGTAAATATATCAATTTCTCACATACTCCTTTAAAATTCTTTATTCCTTTTATAATTATCACCATCATTATTTATTTTAATTTCTATCTTCAATGTTTCTACTTCTATCTGAAGGAAGAAAAGACTTACTTTTCCTCTGTACTCTCCCTCCTAACACAAAACACTTTGTCTATAATGTGTGGAAATGTCTT
>PVJO010010402.1:0-64430 GCA_004026905.1 Hystrix cristata
TGGGCCTTGCACTTGTTGGCAAACACTTTACTACTAAACTAAATCCCCAACCTCCACCAAATGTAAGCTTTTATAATGATCCTCCTTCAAGAACTCTCAACAAGCCCCCTGAGATGTACCTTCTGAGCACATACTCCCAGTGACTTCCACTAGGAAGTTCTCTCCTAACAGCTTCCACCACCTCCCATTAGCAACACCTGGGGGACTAAGCCTTCAAGCACAATGGACTCTTGGGAAGGCATGTAAACCACACCAAATTGTGCCACTTCTTGTGTCTATAATGCCAAGCTTGTGCTCTGGGCTCCACATAAAATCACCCAAATGCCCACAATTAAATTTGCACCCCCGTTAGTCACCTGCACAGGCCCTTGGCTTGTGATGTACTTGTTTCTCTTTGATCCATTTACAATGCCCATTACATACCTTCATGGGTTGAATTGTGTCCCTCTGAGCATATACTAAAGGTCTAGTAGCTGGTATTGTGAATATGATCTTCTTTTGAGGTAGGGTCATCGCAGATGTAACTAGTTAAGATGAAGTTGTTATGGTGGACCAGGGTCATCACCCACTTGTGTAAGAAGTCATATCCAATATGACTGGTGCCCTCATGAGGAACACAGACCCACAGCCACACAGGAAGGATGCCATGTGCAGTCAGAGAGGAAACTGGGATGATGTGTCTACCAGCTGAGGAATGCTGGGATTGAGAGCCGACACCTTAAACTAGAAGAGGATTCTCTCCTACAGGTTTCAGAGTGGGCATGGCCATGCTGACATGCTGATTTTGGTGTTCTAGCTCCCAGAACTATGAAAAAATAAATTTCTGTGGTTGTAAGCCATCCAGTCTCTGCTACTTTGTGACAGCGGCACTGAGAAATATTAAATAAAAAAATTATCCAATGGGTTTTGTTAAAGTACAATCTGGCAGATTTATTCAAAACCATTGGAATATGTATAGAAGGCACTGCAGCAGGGTTTTGCAGTGGGGAGAGGGATTGGTATCATCTTCGACTATAAGAAATGCAAGTGGGAATTTGCAGTCAAGGAGCAGGGTAGGTAGTCAATGGATGAAAAGTTACTAAAAGGACGTATCAAGAGTAAGGGATCTCTAGATAAACAGATGTCCCCTAACATGCGGCACTGTAGCTCTGGCAGAAGAAGGGACTAGGCATTCCTGAGTCTCCTAGACCACAAAAACAAGTGGTGGTTTCATGCAGGTGCACAAGCTCTTCTGGGATCTTCTTGCCCTGGTTTCAGAGCAGAAAAGAGGCTAAAACTGAAGACTCCCAGTTTTTCCTGAAAGTGGTTTGCAACATGTTCTTCAGCAACTGTTCTTGAGCTTTCAACCAATCTACATCAGAGTTAACTGGGCTGACAAAGTACAGACCTCCCGGAGGTGCAACGGGAGCTTGGCACTTCTTGTCCCTTCTCTTCCTGCTCACACCAGTGCTATATGCAGTTCTACCAGTTCTTTCTAGGATTTTACCCACACATTCATTGAATTTCCCACCATTCACAGATCCCATCCAAGGGCTGATCCTAAACCACCTAGTCCCGGCAAGTGAAGAGATTAGGTATTCAGCAGTTTCCCTAAGACCACACTAAACAAGTGCTTCTAAATGAATTTAAGCACTTCCAGGGTCTACACTGTCACCCTCCCCCTGCAGCGAAGGGATAGAGACCGTCTGATGTTTCCTTAGAAGACATGTGTGTACATGCTTTTCTAGTAGCTATGTGAGGATCAGACTCCTATCTGCTTGCATCTGAGAACCAAAAAAGCAAATAGACCTCCAAGAGTTTGAATGAGTGTTCAGGCACTTCCCACCTCCCTTGCTCCTCTAGCAATAAAATCAGGTGTATAGGGTCTCCCTGGAAAGAGTCTATCCATGCATTGGGCACAACTTCTACAGCTTCTACCCAAGGAACTTACTATGGAAATAATTGGTTTAAATTTTCTAATCCAGAGACATACAGTAACCACACACTCCAAAAGTTCAATGAAAAAGTTAAAAAGGGAAAATATCTTGAGAAAAAAATACAGAAACACAACACACCAAAATTTATAAGGTGTACCAAATATGGTTCTACATGGGAAATTTGTAGCAGAAAATGCATACAACAGGGAAGAAGAAAACATCCAAATAAACTACTGAATGTTATACTTTAAAGAACTAAAAGAAGAACAAAATAAACTCACAATTAACAGAGGGAAAAGATTACAAAGAGAAGAGCAGAAATAAATAGACACTAGAAAAACAACAAAAAAACAGAAAAGGCCAATAAAACTAAGAAATGAGAGGGTCTTTTTTAAACTTAAACATCACTGATAAATTCTTAGCTAGACTGAGAAAAAAGTGAACATTCAAAAAAGTTAGAGGAGATATTATAATTGATACTACAGAAGTGTTTAGGATCACCAAAAACTACTATGAACAATTGCATACTAAAATTGGATAACCCAGATGAGATGGTTAAATTCCTAGAAACCTATAGTGTACCAACACTAAATCATGAAGAAATTTCAAATCAGAACAGACCAATAATGAATAAAGAGATTGAATCAGTGATAAAAATAATTAAAGAGCTTGATGGCTTCACTGAAGAATTTTGTCAAATATTTAAGAACAACAAATACCTATTTAAGAACAACAAACACCTATATCTCTTCCAAAAATATTGAAAATGAAAGATTACTTTCAATATCAGGCATTATCTCATCCCAATATCAAAGCCAGACAAAAACAGCACAAGAAAAGTTCCAGTATCTCTAAAGAGTATAGGTTCAAAAATCATCAACAAAATACTAGAAAACTGTATTTGACCACATATATAAAGGCTCATTCACTGTGATCAAGTGCAGTTTATCTCTGGGGTACAAGGAAGGCTCAAAATATGTGATTCAATAAATATGATTGATCATATTAACAGAATGAAGAGCAAAAACCATATGATAACCTCAATAGATGCAGAAAAAGTATTTGAAAAAATGCAGCATCCTTTCCTGATTAAAAAAAAAAACTTCCAACAAATTAGGTATAGAACAAGTGTTTCTCAACACTGTAAAGGCCATGTATAACAAGCACACAGCTATCATACTCAATAGTGAAAACGTGAAAGTTTTTCTTCTAAGATCAGCAACAAAGCAAGGATGCCCATTCTCACCACTCCTATTCAACACAGTACTGCTTTAAGTCCTAGACTGAGAAATCAGACAGAAGAAAGTGATTTTTAAAAAGTACCTAAGCTGAAAGGAGAGCAGCAAAATTGTTCTTGTTTGGAGAAGATGTGATTAAGTACTCAGAAAACCCTAGCAACTCCACCAAAAGACTATTAAATTGTTTAATAGTTAGAACTACTAAACAATTGTAAAGATGGAACTGTCCATATCTGTTTATGGTGGTAGTTACCTGAAATTCTACATGGGCTGTATTTCATGGACCTGTTACTATGGTCTGAATGTTCCCCCCAATGTCTATGTCTTGGAAACTTAATCCCCAACAAAGCAGTGCTGAAAGGTGGGACCTCATGGGAGGTGTGTAGATAATGTGGCTTCTGCTCTCATAAGTGGATTAATACCATTATCATGAGAGTTCAACATTGGGAGAGAGTTGATTGAAAAAGTGAGTTGAGCTTCCTCTTCCATTTCCCTCTCCCAGACTCTTTCAGCGAGAAGTTGCAGCTGGCTCTCCTGAAAGGAACTTGGCTGTTCTCATCACAGAAGGAGCTCGGGGGCTTGCTGTCATGGGGGATGGCTGCTGCTTGCTTCAGGGGAGCTCTAGTCTTCATCTCTGCTGTGTCATGCCCTGGCTCCAATATAGGGTTTCTTCAGTTTTTTAGTGCAGGCACAGACTTAGACCGTGCTGTGGGCTCCTAGCCCTTGATTGAATTTTTCGGGTCTCCAGTGCATAGATAGACATTCTGCACTCGTCCTGCATTTGGCTTGTGTGTGTGAATGTTACAATGTATAAATGCCTTGTATTAATTCTGCTCTCTTGCAAACCATAGACTCTAAAAAAGTAACTAATATAGAAATATAAACGATAGAAGTATGTACACATGTGGGCAAAAAGACATGTACTGGACTGTTCATGGAAGCTTTATTTCCAATGGCCGAAATGTAAGAACAAACTAATGTCATTTGGGAAATAATGGATGCATCATACTAAAGCCATGAAGTGGATTATTATATACAGCAGTAAAAATGAATGAGCTACTTCTATCAGTAACAACGTGGGTAAATCAAACGAACATTGATGTGTGCTTTATCAAGTAAAAGAATCGAGACTTCAAGGAATGCATAATTCAAAGAATTATGTGATTTTGTGACAGTTACCTAAAGCTTAAAAGCAGACAAAATTGTTTTATGATATTAGAAGTTATGGTAAAGTTTTCTATGGAGGAAAGCTGAAAGGGGACAGGTATTCTTCTAAAGTTTGGATTATATTCTGTTTATCGACCTGAAAATCCTTCGGCATGGCTATTTTCCTTTATAATAATGCACCAAACTCTACACTTTCAGGATATATTTCTTCGCATAATTTATAATAATGATATCACAACAACTATGACATTTACAATTCAATTTACTAATAGAATAAAAAGAAACAGTAGAATAACATAAAGGCACAATTTATTAAGAAGATATAATAGCCACTAATCTGTATATACCAAACAACGTAGAACTAAGTATATAATCTGAGACCTACTAGAAATATGTAAAGAATTAAACAAAAGTACTACTACAGTGATGGCTTTGGAAACAATATATCAGAATTGGCCACAGTTAGTACAAAAACTTAAGTAGGAATGGAAAATAATGAGTGATGTAATCGTTAAGCTTACTTTTTAAACAGAAAATAAATATTTCATTTGTGTGTTCATGTACCAATTGCAAAAATCAATTATGTACTTGGGAACAAGGTCAATCTTATCAAATTATAAAAAGTAAACATTTTACAGTCCACATTCTTTGATCATAAGCCAGTAAGTTAGAAATAAAAGATAATTCCTCTAATCTTCATTAGCTAGAAATTAAAAGCTAATTTTTAAATGCATTAGAACTTTTGAAACCGGTATTTACTGATGACATTAGCATGTCTACTATTAGAAACACCCTATTACTGGCTTTTCTCACTTCGCTGTCATCACTATTCAGTACTATGGACTTTGGTACATAATACTAACTTTTGTGACACACTGTCATTCAAAGGTCATTCTCTGGCATGAAGCCAAGGAGTTGAGTGCCGCAGGCAAACATTAGCCTGCCTTGTTTATGGCAGAGAAGATTAACCTTGGAAATAAAATTTTATGAAATACATAAACCCTGGAATTTTTAGTAGGACTCTATTTCCTAGGCTATTAGTGCAACTGACATTCTTTCTGAATATGAAGATAATTTATTGAAAGCACCACACCATGACATGATTTAAATCCAGAAAATAATGATCCAGGCTTCTAAGATGTCTCTTTAACGTATTATCAATTTAAAGACGCCACCGAATTATGGGATGTTTCCGTGCAATAACCATGTCCCTAAAACCTCAGAAATATGTGTTGAAAATTACATTAACAGACACTGCAAATGTAGAAGTAAACTATTTCCCTCCTTACATAGTGGTCTTGTGGAAGGGGCACAGCACAGGAGAAACTCTCTCCCTTGGAAATTACAAGAAAATCTCACGGCTTTCCTGGATATTTGGGGCGGGGCGAGGGGCTGGAAGACAGAAACTTCCAAGACAGCATGAATCCAAACTTCATAAAACAGTGTCCTCCTCCATACCCCATAATCACATTAACAAGAATCAATTGAAAGTGTCAAAAAATATTGGTGGAATACAAAAGGAAGAATTTCAAAAAAGTAAGCAATCAAACAAACAAACAAAACTCTGTCTCCCAAGAGCAAAGAGAAACCTAAAGCAGGCCAGATAGACAAACACAAATACAACTAGGGACTCAGGAGCCTCTGGTGCATGTTCATGTAGAAACAACAAACTTGAAACTCAGTCCAGCCCCCAACAAGATTATTACAAACTGCCACACTAAAGGACTAGGAGGATGAAATTTGTGCTCTTCCAGAAACATAAGAAATATTCTATTTCAGTAGCTACTACATATACAACATATCGCAAAGCAAGAAAAAAATGTCTGAAAGTACAAAACAATTATTTGAACTGGATTCAATGTGATAGAAGTGATGGAATCATCAGACAGGGAATTTAAAACAACCCAGAATGATAAGAAGAAGAAGAATGAAAATGGGGAAAGGAGATTTAGAGGCGGAGGGAGAGAAGGGGAAAGGGACTAAAAAACAAGCCGCATTACGTACTCACATCCCAAGATGAATGTAAACATCATGTACTGTAAAGATGTGCCAATAGAAGAAAAGGAAAAATGTACTCACGCCCACACCTCACATCCAGAGGTACTAAAAGAGTTGGTGGAGGGCATGCCTAGAGATTGACATTTTTAAAAGCTCTCCTGGTAGTTCTAATGTGCAGCCAGGATTGAAAGTGCTGCATTTAGACAAATTGGATTATGACCCAAGGTGTGTAGGCAAATGCCAGGTGATCTTGTGTCCTCATCAGAAAAGGTTGCCAGCCAGCATAATCAGACCCTCTGGCTCCTGGTTCTGGAGGGAGTCCTCAGCTCCAGCTGGAGGTGTGGCGATGGCTACGGAAGCTCCAGCTATAGCGAAAAAGACAAGTGACGAATACTCGATGTCACTGACGTACGTAACAAGTTAATTATATCGCAATAAACCTGTCTTTTTTTTAAAGGATAAATCAATAAAATAAAAGTGGAGAATGCAGTAGGACACGGGCCTGACAGTTTCTACTCTGCTCTTTGATTTCAAGGATATTGCAGTTCAGAGGACATTTTCTCATAAATATGAAACTTTAAAAGGAAGTTTTGCCAACACCATTGACTTCTCATTAAAGTCACTTGAGCTGGTTTAGTATGTGGTCATTTTCCCACACAGGACATCTGCCATCTGACTCTTTGTACTTTAATTTTGTTTCAGTGGTTTCCATCCAGATTAGCTGCTACATCTAACTAGTGTTTTTCTTCATATTCATTATTGCTAATTCATTATTGCCCTGTTGACCTGAATTTTCCTATGTGGTCATTATTTTTCCCAATCCTATCTTGGTGTTTTCATTATTTCTTGGTGCTCTCATTATTATGAGAGAAATGCAAGTCGTGGGATGAGGAGAAGGCAGGCTGCAAGCAGACAGGTGAGGCCCAGATGGCAGAGCTGGAGGTAAGGGCTGTCTCTGGGTGATGGACGAGACGCCAGACAAGTTCATTACCCGAGTTTGAATGTAGAGGGTCAGCTGTGGTCCTGTGTTGGCGAAGGTCTAAAATTGTAAGAAAATTGTGGCTTGTTAGACCAGGCAGCGATTTCTTGTGAGCCACGAAAGGGTCATCCCAAATCACTTATCTCTGAATCAGGCTTCAGGTCATATTAGCCAACACCAGATTCCATGACCCTTTGACTTTACAAGTTACCATCAGCCGCATCGACCTGGGAATAGCTCACACAGGAAGCCAGAGTAGCTATGTTAACAAACTAAGCAGGCTGTAAGACAGAGGAGGTACCAGGCCTGATAGCTCAAATGTAGCAGGCTCAAAGTCTACAGAATAAAACCTACTAGAGCTATAGAGGGAAGCATGAAAGAGTTTAACAGTCTTCTGTCTGTCATTAAGTCAAGCAAACAAAGAAATTAAAACAAGAGAAGTATCTGAATAACATTTTCATTATAGAAATACAACTTTTCAAGCTTTAGCTGGACATTCACCTGCACGGACCCCACCTAGGCCATTGCTTCTCAAAGTGCCTGGAGTAGAGTCAGTTTGACATTTCTCATTGCTTACCAATCAGTATAAACCATTGCATTTTAAAAAATTCATTTAAAAGTGAGTTAACAGAAATAGAATTTTGTGCTTGAAAAGCCCAGTGACAGCAAACTGTGCTGTTTCTCTGCTCTTTCCGATCTCTGTCCCAACCTCATTACAAAGCGTTTGTGTACCGGGTTAGGAATGAGCCCCAGTATCCTGAAGCAGCAGCATATGGGGCCACATTATCTGATAGCAATAGAACAAAGGTAGACCTCAACAGCAAAAAAATACAAATTAAAATTCCCTGTGATGTTATTTTGTTTTTTAGATGTGATACTGGTTTTATAAATCAAAATAAAGTGAACTTAACCACACAGATGTAAGAAAAGTACACATTTCCCTCACTGCTGAATCTGATGGTAGATGGGGTACATTCTACTTTTCTCACTACTTTTCCATATTTGAAATTTTCTCTAATTAGGAAATAATTCCTACGTATTTTGAAAAATACCACAGTTCTACACCATGGATCAAAGAATGGAAATTAAAACATTTCAATCTCAACTATGAATGAAAACATTAAATACCAAACTTAGGGAAGCAGTAAAAAGTAGGACTTGGAGGGAAGGATACAGTCATAAATACATGTATTTTTACAAGAAGGACTGAAAAGAAACAAGCCAAATGCACAACTTGAAAGTGAACAGCATAATGAGCCCAGACAAGTAGAGGTCAGACAATGAAGATGAAATCAGAAGTCATGAAGTGCAAATAATGATAAAATAGAAAGGACCCAACTGAGACTTGTTTTTTGAAAAAGGTCAGTAAAATAAATAAACTGTTTATGAGGCTACTTAGGAAGAAAAAAGCTTGAATAAACACTATTTGGAGTGAAAAGAAGACATAATGATCAAAACAACAAAGACTGAAAATGTAAGAAAATACCAAAACAAACTTATGTTAGTAATTTGAAAGCTTAGAAGAAACCACACATTCTTAGGAAAAATAATTTTCTACCACTGGTTCAAGAATTATAAAGCCTGACAAGTCATAATCTCCTTCAGTAAATTGAGTTATTGATTCTAAGTATCTCTTCAAATAAAAATACCAGATAGTTTCAAAAATGAATTATTTCAAACCTTCAAGGATGTGAGGGCAATCTGGCTGCACCATCTGTCACTCCACTGATCACTGGGATTGATTCAGCTGATCCAGCTGGCATCCCCTTCCTCCCTGACCATGCCATGTGTGTCCCTCCTGAAGCTGAGCGCTCTGGTCGAAGAGGTCAACCACCCCCGATACAGGAGTACTGTTTCCTTGGTCAAGGGGATATGAGTAGATGTGCTCCCCTGCTAGAACCTCCAAATAAGCTCTCAAACCTTCAAAAAGGAGATCATCCTGATTCTGCACAACTCTTCTAACAGGTCAGAAACAAAAGAATAGTCATTAAATCATTCTATGAAGGCCAGGGGTAACCCCAATATATAAAAGCTGAAAAGGACAGTAGAAGAGAGGTATGGGTCAATCTCACTCTGAACGAAGATGAAAAAATCCAAAGTAGACATGTAATAGTTAACAAAACAAACTCAGCTACTGGCTAGTCCTTCCTCTGGGTATAAATCCATCAATATGTAAATGAGATAAAGTGACACCACTATACTGGATTTATTTCAGGACTTTAAGACTAACAAAACAACAAAAAAGACCAGCTTAAAATTAGACAATATATAAATGTTATTTACCACATTAACAAATTAAAAGAAAAATATGTGACCCTTTCTAAAGATGCATAGAAACTTCTAATGCAATTCAACATCACTCTCTAACTTAGGATATTTGAATAGAATATAAATAAAAGGGAATTTCTTTAACTTTTAAAATGTTATTTATCAAACCCAGTAATGGACATCATTTTAAAGAGGAAATGTCAAAAATCCCACCTCCATTAAAATAAAAATCAAAGCAATAGTGTGCTGAGGTTCTAGTCACACAGTAAGACAAGAAAATGAAGTCACATTAACACGAATTGGAAAAGATGAGGCAAACTTCTTATTTGTCACAGACGATAAGATTGTGTAGTGAGAAACCTCAAAAGAGTCTACCTAGAAAGTATTAGAAATAAGAGAGTTTAGCAAAGGGACTCCCTCTGGGTTCGACAAAATTCATTTGTATTGCCAGACACCAGCAATAAATAGGTAGAAATTGTAATTCATAAAAATCGTCTTTAAAAATTCTCAGTAACCTAAAAGAAACTAATATAAGTGTATATATAATTTATATGTAGAAATGTACAAGATTTATAAATGGCTTAAAGAAGTGGAAGTAGATTATATATAGCAAAAAACAGTATTTAACAATATTTAGTTCGTAGAGTATATGTAATGCCAATAAAAATCCCAAAAGTGTTTTTTGAGGAAGTTTACCTTGAGTCTTAAAATTTGTATGGAATACATGTAAATGACTAAACATTCCAATGAAAAGGCTCTGGCCCCCTGTGCAGTGCCCCCAAGGTCATGATCCTGGCCTGTGTTCAGCCTTGTCTCCTCTCTTATCTCACCCTGAAACCCAGCCAAGTCTTGTTGATCCAGGAAAGAACACAATTCAACTCTTGCAAACTCTTCTGTGTGAAATGTCCTCAGGCTCTTCTCCACCTTCTTGCTCTTGCTTCAAGGCCTGACTCAATAGCTGAGGGTCACATTTAAACAGGATGATAGCTTTGCTAAGAGAGGAAGGTGAATCTTGAGGATTAAGGGAGAGATTTAATAACTGACCACAGCTTTTAGGCTGTATGGCAAAAAAGGAGGAGAAATGGGTGGCTGACAATGAAAAGATGTGTCTCATTCAAGCAAAATTATTTGCTGTAGTTGAGTAATAGGAGGGGTGACCAGGAAAGATGCTGCTGCTCAGACAGTGGCAAACTGAAACCAAACCATAACAAAACAAAACAAAACATATTCTAGGGCTAGGGGTAGCTCAGTGCTTGAGCACTTGTGTAGCATTCATGAGGCACCACAAAAACAAACGAAACACACATTCTATTTTATATTGTTATCTTCAAAGTTGTTAAATGTTTCCATTTGAAATTGGAGAAAACATACATCTAAATATTACTAAGTCTCGCCAGGCTCTCTTTTCCTCTAAAGCAGCAAGTTGCAGCTTGATAAGAAGATTCTCTCAGAAGACCAGGAGGAGGGTTTTGAACTGGGTAATCTGTGTACTTGTCATTGCAAAGGGAGAGCAACTGATCTGACCTCTGATGGTCTTGGCTCTCTATACATCATGGTGTTTTAGTAAATCAGGATGAAAAATAAAATCTCATAACAATGAAAAAAACTGTATGGAAGAACAAGAAACCAAGGCACGCCTGAAAAAAATATGGTGGTAGGACTTCGAGACTTCAAGCCTCACAAAAGTTTATTAATTAAATTGGTGTGTCACGGGCCCCGGGAGAGCCAGCCCGGCCTCTGATGTGCCGTGTGTATGGATCCTGACCTGTGCAGGAGGAACTGAGGACCTTGGACAAGAACTTAGGACATTCATATCTATGTGGGAAAAATATCTCACCCTTAAGCTTTATCATGCACAAAAATCAGTTCTACATGGATTCAGACATCACTGTAAAAAATAAAACCTGCAAATAGGCAGCTACCTTACCCTTACCTTTCCAGGTAAGGAGGAGTCTTTAAACTCCTCAAAAAAGTGCTAACGTCCAAATAAAATGCTTTAATTTTAGAGTACATTTTAAAAAGGGAAAAAACAAACGTAGTGGGGGGAAAAATCATTGCAACATATAAAACTCAACGAGAATTGATAACCAGATTACATACAATCACAGATTCTCATCTTTGTTCATAATCAGAGAAATGCAAAAGAGAACACAACCACTTCACTCCCACCAGACGGGCAAAAGTTAGGACACATGGGAGTACTAAGCGCTGGAGAGGTACTAACACAGCAAAGACGACTGGCCCCCCATTAGGGTGCAGGAGCTCGGATACTTGGGAAACAGCATTGTGCATCAGATTGCCAGGTGCAACCTGGCCCACAGGTGTCCTTGCACAGCGCTCCTTGAAGCACACGCAAAAGCGTTCCTAGCAACATTCTCTGCAATGGCAAAAATCTTAGGAACAGTCTGGCAGGATCGTGGATAAATAACTCTACTTGTATCAGCGAAGCCATGAATTCAATGACCGGGAGCCACATCGCATATCATACCTTATCAAGGTAACGGTGGGTAAAATTCAGGACGGGGATGTGATGGTGTATGCTGACAGATACAGTTGGAATGGGTTGTTGCCGGTTCTGGGTTAGGATTGGGTGCTTGGTGTTCATGATATTAGCACTCCTTGCACGCGGACTACCTCACAATCCTTATCTATGCACTAAATAAACTATTAAAGACTTCAAGCATTTGGGTGGTTGTTTTCCTGTCGCGCCCTTACTGGCGCCCTCTGGTGGGCGTCTGTGTGTTCCGCAGACATTACACTGACCATGATTGCTTCTCCTTTGGGCTCTCAGGGAACTGAAGCCTAGGAAGAGCCCAGGGAGCTCCTTCCTCCACCCAGTAGGCCTAACCCTTCGCTCCTAGGAAAGGAGTGTTGTTTGCAACTAGAAAGTGAGACAAAGAAAGAACAGAATGACAGATAAGAGAACACAGCATAGAAGTCCACTCCTTTGATGTGGAAAATGTTCCCTTATCAAAAATTTATTTGCCCTCAAATATACACTCTGAGGGGAAAGCGGGCTCGCCCTTTGAACACTGATGTTTTGTGCTGTCTGCTTGTTTTACTTGGAAAATATTTCTGGCTTTTGTCAAGGTCATTATTTTTCATGAGACGTGGCCTTTTACCATAAAAACAAGAGATTTCCAGGGAGAAATCCTCCAGTCGACTATTCTGAGCATGTTTTCAACACCATCGCTCTTTCCCTCCCCTCTTACTATGTAGCCTTTTTGGACACCAAGAAAAGTAACATACTTCTACTTTTTTCCATGTGGCCTAAGGATTCATGGACACTGAGTGTCCCCCTACAGAACTTCTGTGATGTTTTCTACTTCCTTCTTGTGAATATGAAAGAATTCTGAGTGTGCATTAAGCCTGACAAAATATTTCTGCTGTGTGATCTTCCACAAGACCTCGGCTCTATGGAAATAGGCCAGAGAATCAGGGAGTAGACATTCTAGGTATGTCCCTTTGTGTAGCCTTTCTTCTCTCTCCCCGTTAAATCTGGTTCTGAGTATAGGCGATTGCACATGCCTGGGAGTAGGGATACATGACAAGACAAAATAGGACATAGAACAGACAGGCAAAGAGACCAGTAGGGTGTATACTTGAAGGCAAATAAATGTTTGATAAGGGAACTATAAATTCCATTGTCAAAGTTGATTTATAAAATAGAAAATATATTTCAACAAAATTTTAAAAACTAGAAATTCTGAAACTAAAATACCCAAGAGTTGGGGTGGAGTGGTATATTGCATGAAAAGTAGAAAAGAAATCTATGCTAAAGTTCTCTTTCTACTGAGGTCATAAGGTGTTGGCCAATTATTCAAGTCAGTGAAGGACATCAGTCTAAAGGTACTTTCAGATGGAAAGGTAACATCTAGCAGAATAACAATCAGATGTTGCAACTCCAAAGCATCAAAAAACAAAAGAAACAAGGAAAATATGATCAACTCAGCAGGAGATAGGCAAATGAAACACAGGATAAAGCCAAATTTACTAGTGAACATGATGAATGTGACTAATAATTCTATTAGAAAGGAAAAACTTTCAAATTATGTTAAAACTATGGAATGTTTACAAGACACTTACAAAGAACGAAATATCAGAGAGATATTTTAAACGTTAGAATGAATAAGATGGCCAGGAAAAGACTATCTTCAAATCATTGAAATCCACATAAACAGGAAACATTTGTGGCCACACTGACCAAAGGGGACACAAAGCTGTCTATACTGCTGAAGTCTTGGAAAGTTGCTGATTTCTCAAACTCTTGCACATAGGAGGGACTGTGTTCTAACCAATAATAAAAAAAAAAATGTAGATTTTCAGGAAATTTCTTGGGATGCTTTCACTTTACTAATGAAAAGAACAGACAAGAGAAGCCCTCTGCAATGGCAAAGGAAGAACCCCTGGGATCTCGTCTTCCAGAAGGGTAATTTCTCAACACTAGCAAAATTGTCAACATAAAGAAAAAGTCGAAATACAGCCTCCGAGGAGCCAAGAGACCTCAATACCTACACAGGAATAATGGGAACCTCAGCGGGAGAAAAAAAGAAGCAAACCGAAAAGCAATGTGAAGAAATAACAGCTGAGCATGGCCCTACATTTAATTTTAAAAAAATTCACGTACATATCCAAGAACCTTAACAAATTTCTAGTAGGCTAAACGAAAGGAGATCCATGTTCAGACGCATCGTAGTCAAACTGTCAGACCACAAAGACAAAGGGAAACCAGAAGACAGCAGAGCAAAGTGGACCATCAGGGCCGACCACGCTCCCTGCACACAGCAGCGGATGCCCGTTGAAACGGGAGGGGCCAGAAGGCGGAGGCAACACATTCATACTGCTGAAAGAACCTCTGTATCCGGAAACAAATACCCTTCAAAAAAGAAAGCAAAATGAAGAAAGCCTCAACTAAGTGAACCGTCAGAGTGTCATGAGAGGCCTGTCTTATGAAAAATACTGAAAGGAGTTCTTCCCACTGAAATAAAAGGTCACTGGATAGTGATTCAAATTTGTATGACATACAGATTGTTTTTAAATTTTATTTTAAGGGTACATTTTAGATGTACATAGTGATCACATTCATCTTAGAGGATTTGTACCAGTACATGATATATCTTGGTGCTTCTTTTTTCCCATTCTCCTCCCCTCCCTTCACCTCCTCCTCCCTCCTTATTTACAAAGACTTTGTTTCCATTTTTTCCTTCTATTCCTTATTTCTCTTCTCCCCCGTTCCTTTCCTCCTTCCCCTCCCTTGTTCCCTTTCCCATTTGAACAGTTTCTTCCCTTTCTCAATATAATACATTTTAGTCTTTACACTTTCAGTGTCTCACACCAGAGAAACAATGCGGTATTTAAACGTGTGTCTGATTTATTTCACTTAAGAGTATGGTCTCAAGATGCATCCATTTACCTGAAAATATCTCAAGCTTATCTTTCTTTATGGCAGAGTAGTACTCCATTGTATTAAAAAAAACCCACATTTTCTTTATCCATTCTGCTGTTGATGGGCATTTGGGCTGTTTCCAAGATTTAGCTATTAAAAACTGCGCCGCTATAAACATGGGTGTGCATGTATTGCTGTACTATGATGCTTTTAATTCTTTTGGGAAGATACCAAGAAGGGGAATAGCTGGGTCAAATGGAATCTCTAGTCCTAATTCCCTGAGGAATCTCCACACTGGTTCACATAGTACTTGCACTAGTCTACACTTCCACCAACAGTGGAGAAGTGTTCCTTTTTCTCCACAGCCCCTTCAGCATTTGTTATTGACTGATTTCTTGATAATAGCCATTCTTTCTGGAGTGAGATGGAATCTCAGGGTTGTTTTAATTTGCATCTCTCAAATGACCAGTGATGTTGAACATTTTTTTCATATGTTTATTTGCTGTTTCTACTTTTATGTCTGAGAAGTGTCTATTCATTTCAGCTGCCCACTTTTGGATTGGGTCTTTAAATTTGGGGGGGTCTGATTTTTTTCAGGTTCTTTATATATTCAGATGTTAGTCCTTTGTCAGAGGAATAACTGGAAAAACTTTTTTCCTACTCTGCGGGTTGTCTCTTCACTCTGTTGGTGGTTTCTTTTGCTGTGCAAAAACTTTTTAATAAGATTAGATTCCAGTTGTTGATTCTTTGTGATATTTCCTGGGCAACTGGGGTTTTGTTCATAGTCTTTGCCTATACCTATGTCTTCAAGAGTTCTACCTATTCTATCTTCCAGCAGTTTTAGTGTTTCTGTTTTAATTTTTAGATCTTTGATCCATTTTGATTTTAGCTTAGTGCATGGGGAAAGATACGGGTCTAGTTTTAATCTTTAGCATGTGGAGAGCCAATTTTTCCAGCACCATTTATTATAGAGGCTGTCTTTCTCCCTTTCAGGTTGTTTGGCCCCTTTGTCAAAGATAAGGTGACTGAGAGTGTTTGGTCATGTTTCTGCATCTTCTAATCTATTCTATTGGTTTGGGGTCTGTTTTTTTGGCCAGTACCATGCAGTTTTTATTACAGGAGCTTTTATAATTTCAGGTCAGGGATTGTGATGGCCTTCTACTTTGTCTTTGTTGCCCCAAATTGCTTTTGCTATTCTAGATTTCTTTTGGTTCCAAATGAATTTTAGGATTGTCTTCTCTAATTCTGTGAGGTATGCTATTGGTATTTTAATTGGGATTGCATTAAATCTGTATAACAGTTTTGGGAGTATGACCATTTTCACTATATCAGTTCTTCCTACCCAAGAACACGGGATATCTTGCCTGTTTCTGATATCTTCTTTAATCTCCTTTTTCAAAGTACTGTAGTATTCCATGTATAGATCTTTTACTTCCTTTGTTAGATTGATTCCTAGGTACTTGATTTTTTGGGATGTTATTGTGAATGGTGTTGTTTCCCTAATTTCTCTTTCAGTGAGTCTGTTATTTGTGTACAGGAATGCTATTGATTTCTGAGTGTTGACTTTGTACCCAGCTTCTCTGCAGAACTTGGTAATTAAATCTAGAAGTCTTTTGGTGGAGTTTTTGGAATCTTCTATAAAGAGTATCATGCCATCAGCAAATAGTGATAATTTAGCTTCCTCCTTTCCTATCCTTATTCTTTTTACTACTTTCTCTTGTCTAATTCCTCTGGCTACTGTTTCCAGAACTATATTGAATAAGAGTAGTGAGAGTGGACACCTTTGTATTGTTCCAGATTTTAGAGTGAAAACTTAGTTTTTGACCATTTAGTATGATGTTGGCTGTTGGTTTGACATAGACAGCTTTTTATCAGATTGAGATAAAGACCATCTATTCCAATTTTCTGCAGGGTTTTTATCATGAATGGGTGTTGTGCCTTGTCAAATGCTTTTTTGTGTGTCTATTGAGATGATCATATGGCTTTTATCCTTGGCTCTGCTAATATGGTGTATCACATTTATTGATTTCCTTATGTTGAACCATCCCTGCATCCCTGGGATGAGTTCTACTTGGTCATAGTATACAATCTTCTTGATGATTTGTTGCATTCTGTTTGCCAGTGTCTTATTGAGGATTTTTGCATCTATGTTCATTAATGAGACTGGCCTGTAGTTCTCTTTTTTTGTTGGATCCTTCTCTGCTTTTGGTATCAGGGTAATGCTTGCTTCCAGGAATGAATTTAGGAGTATTTGTTCCCTTTCAATTTTGTTCAAGTGTCTGAGAATTAGTGGCATTAAATTTTCTCTAAATTTCTTGTAGAATTCAGCAGTGAATCCATCAGGACCTGGGCTTTTTTTGTTGTTGTTGGTAGGTTTTAAACTACTTCTTAAATTTCAAGGGCTGACATTGGGTTATTTAGAGTTTTTATATCTTCTTGATTCAGTTTTGGTAATTCATATGTATCTAAGAATCTGTCTATTTCTTCTGTGTTTTCAATCTTATTAGAGTACAGATTCTCAAAGTAGATATTGATGATCTTTTGGATTTCTGCAGGATCTGTCATGATTTCACCCTTTTCATTCCTAATTGCATGGATTTGAGTCTTTTCTTTCCTTTTTTTTTAATAAGGTTGCCTAAGGGTTTGTCAATTTTATTTAATTTTTCAAAGAACCAACACTTTGATTCATTGATTCTTTGTATTGTTTTCTTAGTTTCAATTGCATTAATTTCAGCTCTGATCTTTATAATATTCTCCCTTGTATGGGCTTTGGGTTTGACTTGGTCTTCTTTTTCTAGAAGCTTGAGGTTCAACATTAGGTTGCCTATTTGAGCTCACTCTGTTTTTCTGATATGGGAGTTCAATGCTATAAATTTCCCTCCTAGGACTGCTTTCATCATGTCCCACAAATTTCGGTAGGTTACATTGGCATTATTGTTCAATTGTAGAAACTGTCTAATTTCTTCTTTAATTTCATTTGTGACTCATTGGTTGTTCAGGAGGGTGCTATTTAATTTCCATGTGTTTATGAAGTTTTTGTGGTTCCTTTTTCCTTTTATTTCCAGTTTCAATGCACTATGGTCTGATAGTATGCATGGGATAATTTCAATTCCTTTGCATTTGCTTAAGCATGTTCTATGAGCTAGTATGTGGTCTATTTTGGAGAAAGTCCCATGTGCAAGTGAGAAGAATGTGTATTCTGATGTTGTGGGGTAGAATACTCTGTATACATCTACTAGGTCCATTTTTTCAAAAGTTTGGTTTAGTTCTGATGTTTCCGTGTTGACTTTTTGTGTAGTTGATCTGTCTCTTTGTGACAGTAGGGTATTGAAGTCCCCCATTACAAACCTATTAGTGCTTATTTGGTTTTTCATGTCCGTTAATATTTTTGTATATAGTTAGGCATGCTGGTATTTGATACATATATATTTATGATTGTCATCTCGTCTTCTTCAATTGTTCCCTTTACAAGGACGTAGTGACCTTATTTGTCTTTCTTAATCACTCTTAGCCTGAAATCCCCTCTGTCTGCAAATAGAATAGCTCCCCCTGCTTTTTGCCAGGTTCCTGTCTCATGAAGTATTGTTTTCCATCCTTTGACTTTCAGTCTATGAACTTCTTTTTGAATTAAATGTGTTTCTTATATGCAGCATATTGTTGGTTTTTGGTTCTTGATTCATTCTGCCAGTCTGCTTCTTTTGATTGGTGAGTTGAGACCATTTATATCGATGGTTATAACTGACATATGTTGACTTATTGTCATGTTATTTACCTGTTTTTGGTTCCCTATTTTTCCCTTCTGTTTAATTATTTACCTTACCCGAAGGATTCATTCTGTTGTGATTCCTGGAGTTGTAGTCCTCATTTTCTCTTTCTAGAATGTCCTTCAGAATATTTTGGAGTGCTGGTTTGGTGGTCATGAATCTCTTCAGGTGTTCTTTGTCTTGGAAATATCTTACTTCTCCATCAATTTTGAAAGGTAATTTTGCAGGGTACATCAAGTCTGGGCCGAAGGTTGTTTACTTTTAGGGCTTGAGATACTTCACTCCAAGCTCTCCTTGACTTGAGGGTTTGTGTTGAGAAGTCTGCTGTTATTCTGATGGGCTTTCCTTTATAGGTAATTTGTTTCTTTTCTCTAACAGCTTTCAATATTCTGTTCTTGTGTTGAATTTCTGGAATTTTGACTATTACTTGCCTTGGGGCAGAGTTTTTGTTCATTGTGGCTAGTTGGAGTTCTCTATGCCTCACTTACCTGTATCTCAAGTTCTTTTGCTATCCTTGGGAAGTTTTCTGCCATTACTTTTTTTTGTGTGTGTGCTGGGGATCAAACTCAGAGCCCTGGACTTGCTGGGCAAGCACTCTAACCACTGAGCTAAACCCCCAGCCCTCTGCTATTACTTTTGTGAACAGATTTATAATTTCATTTTTACTATCTCCTGCTTTTTCATTGACTCTGATCAATCTTATGTTATTTGAAAAAAAATCTTATGTTATTTTTCTTTGTGTCACCTAGCAGCTGCTGTATTGATTTTTTATGGTCCCTTATCATTTTTAAGAACTCTTTTTTTCTCTATCATTAATCACAGTCTTATCTTCTATATCTAAAATTCTGTCTTCACAGTGTTTCATTCTACTGTCTATACTTTCAATGGAATTTTTAAACTTATGGACATCTGTTTGAATTTGTTTCATGGATTCCATTTCTTTCTTGTATTGGGCATTTATGATATCCATTATTTTCCTAAACTCCTCTATTTTTTATCTGTATTTTCTCTGGAGTTACTAGTCATGTCTTTCATTCTGGAAATGATTTCATTTTTGATGTTTTCTAGAGCCTCGTTCATCTGCTTTGCTACTTCCACTATTACTACTTCCAAGAGTTAAGGTGGGAAACTTTCAGATTGTTCTACCTTGTTACCTCTTGGGTTTGCTTTTGGTGAGCTGGAGGTCTGGGGTTGCATCTTTTTTTTCCCCCCAAAATAATGTCTTCATTTATTAATATATTTTTCTATTAAAAATGCAGAAAGAAAAAAACATAACAACAAACCATTTAACAATCACATTCCTCAAGTACCAAAGAGAGAGAATAAGCAATGTCTAAGGATGTACCTTGCATTTTGTAATTACCTCTTACACTAGTGACCCTTAGTGTCATGGAAACTTTCCCTACATAAATATTTTGTACATAATTTCACAGGTTTGTGGCCCCCCGAAGCCTGTTCATAGACTTCCTTTTACACAGCAATTGACATTATCACTTAAAAACTAAGTGGACTACTATGGAACACAAACATCCAGCTTTGAACACATTTTACTAAACATATTTGAGTGTTTCCTATCTTTTAAGAATAAAAAATGTGTTTCAATAAAAATAAATATATAATGAAGTCATTTTCTTTGTTTGAAGAAATGAGTGAAATGAGCATTAATATTTAAAAGCAAAGTAGTCACTGCCACATCTTTAACTATCTCAAGATCACAACAAATTCTAAACACACTAAGATTATGTAGCTCTTTCAATATTCTTGGGAATGGTGAGCGATAAACCTGTTATGGCTTAAGATCCATTTCTATGCTTGTCTCTTGAGCTTCTTCTACTTCTGAGAGCTTTTCATCATTTTCCAATGTTTGCTGAAGTTCATGGATGGTGCTAAGAAGAGCATGAAACTGTTTCTGTCTCAATTCCAGCTTATCTTCCACACTTTCTTTAATGTATAAAGATGCTCTAATTCTCTTCCCAGAGCTTCAAGTTCCTTTAAGGTCCCATGACTGTCTGGATGATGCTGGATCATCTTTGCGAAAGCATCATATTCTTGGTGATTTTTTCATATTTGTTTTGCTTGAAGAATTTGTTTTTTGCACTTAGCAATTTTTTCATGTGCTCCTGCAATGTTGCATTCTATTTCTTTTTAAATTTTTTCATAGTTTTCCATTTCCCTGACATTCATATCATACAGCAGCAAAGTTTTGCCCATTGAAAACTCACACTGGGACAGTGTGCTCAGCATATGTTGGTACTGGCTGTATCCCTCTTCTTGGGATCCAGAGTGGCACCATTTAATGAAACTTTTCACTAGGAGATTAATTCTGCAGTCATCTCCAGCACCATCTCCATCAATAAGGAGATGTTTCCTTTTGACTTCATTGTCAGTCATGGCTCCCATGGCTTGCACAGCAGTGGCAGCAGCGCAAACCCAGGTGGCAGCTGGTGGTGCAGAGGTCAAACTCCCACAATGCAGCTGGGTAAACAGCCATGGAGGAGAAGGCAGCAGCACCCATGGCCGCCCATTCCACCACCTGAGTCACGCCCTGCTGCCACTACCACCGACACCACCCCGGGGGGATCCACACTGCCCACCTCCCCCCCTTGCTCCTGGGGTTGCATCTTGTTTGTATGTCTTCTCGTTTTCTATTTTTTTCTTCTTTAGTTTAATTCCTGAGTTGATGCTTATGAATTGCCTTTGGCAGGTAGCTTTTTTGTTAGTATTGAGATTATAGGGTTTTTTTGTTTTTTGTTTTTTTGGGGGTGCTGGGGATTGAACTCAGAGCCTTGTGCTTGCAATGCAAGGATTCAAACCACTGCGCTAAATCTCCAACCCCTTTGTTAGTATTGAGAACACTTTGGAAATGACTACTTCCTCAGAGATGTCTTCCAGGTGTAGCTGGTTTTTGTGTTTTGACTCTGTTGTAAGATCTTACTTCTTAAATTTATTGGGGCTGAGAAGTTGCTGTCTATTTGGCCAGCCCCTAGTTCTTTGACCTTGGCCTATCATGTAATTTATGACCCTCTGCCAATCTCAGTCTTGGCATACAAGGAAGAACCGATTAGAACAATTCTGTCACCTTGACTAACATAGTACAATCAGCAACCACAATAGCATCAAAAACAGTCTGGAAAATGACAAACTGTGGTAACTATTGATCTGCCACCGTTAATCATATGAACTAGATTTGTAGTTATATAACCATATCCAAAATAAACCAGAAATTTGTATACACTAAATATGCCCTCAATATGATGATTCTACCCTCAGGGAAGAAAATTCATAAGAGATTAGGAGGAAAGAATAGAGAAATAGAAGAAGAGAAAGAGATGAGAAGCAAGTTTGGAGAACATGGGGAAATTATGCAACTTTGGGGAACTAGTAAAGAAAACAGGAGGGAAGGATAGAAAGAAGAAATAAAAACAAAGACAGAACAAAACAATAACAAAAAAATTAGAAATTCATGTAAAAACAAGAAAAAAAAACAAGAAAAATAAGAGAGGAGAGGGAAAAATACAAAAAAAAGAGAGAAAGAAAAGCAAGAAAAAAAAAAGAAAAAGAAAGGCTATAACAACAGGGGAAAGAAAAAAAAAGATAAAGAAATGTCCACTTCCAGATGTGTCTCTGCCATCACTAGTAGACAAAGTAGACAGGCCCAGGTCCTTGTTGGTTAATACCAGCAGTAGATTCATGGCAGTGTAGTGAGTGTTCCCAGCTGGGTTCAATAGCAAGGCTTTAACCAATTCCAGCCTGGTCTCTGGCTGTGGGATTGGAACCCAATTTGTTCAGCTGGAGACACAATATGTGTCTCCCACTGGCTTGGACTCAGTTCCCTGCCAGTTTGAACTTGGCCAGTTTCCCTCCTGCTGACTTGAGTTTGAACTCAGCTCCACCTTGACCTGCCTTGCCCCAGCACCAAAAGCCACTGGCAGCTTTTCTGAGTTCTGAGCTTGGCCCCTTTCCAAGATGGCGATCAGCCGATTGCCACCCTCTCCTGGGGGACGTCTGAAACCCAAATGACTCAGATAACTCACCAGCCACTGCAGTCCGCCATGTCCACCACTCTGCTTCACTTGTGTGTTTTTCTGTGAAGGCCTCTGGGGTCATCAGTAGTCACCATGCATCTGCAGGCTCAAGCTGTGTCACCTGTGCTGAGAGTTGGGGCCACGAGCCAGGGCCGCAAGCTGAGGCCATGAGCCAGAGCTCTGGGAGAAAGCACCAACCATCCATCATCTTCTTCTTCTGCGCTGATCTCTCCTTTTACTCTCATTTTGGATCCCTGCTGGGTCCTGGGAACACACTTCCCTGCTTCTTCTCTTCCCTAAATTGCTATATTCCGGTGTCAGAACAACAAATCTCTGAGAGGCTTTTCCTCTGCTTCTCACCGCTCCGCCATCTTCCTGGAACTGATACACAGATTAGACTATGTTCAAAAGAAATAGTTTAGTAGGTGTAAAATAAAGATTAGAAAAGATAACAATAGAATTGGAAGCATGTTTTTTTCTTCTTGATGGGGCTTAAAATATGGAAGTCACCCCTCTGTGGGGTGGGTTTGGAATTTTTACTTTTTGTTTCATTCACTTCTGTATTATTTATATATTTTACAAGGAGATGTTTTATTTTCTCAATTAAAAGCATCCTTTTAAAACGATACTTTCACTCCCCTAAACCCTGCCTACATTGTTTTACTAACGAATTCCATTAAGGTTTTAAAGTCCAAGAAACTCCCCTGCAATGCAAAGTATTTGAGAGCATAGAGAAAGATAGAAGGCCTTTTCATGGTTAGTAGAGTTAACATGCTTCTTACGTAAAAACCTAATAAAACACAAAAAATCCATAGCCCAATTTTAGTTATGGGTATAGAAGCAAAGATATTAATGGTAATATTAATGAGTTGACACTATTAGCATGTTAAACGAGTATCACTCCATAGAAAGTCAATTGTGATGTGAAACAATAGGAATACTTTTATATGAGACAGTTTCCATTTAGCATCACACCAGCAGATCTCAGGAATAATCATGGGATTGTCTCAATTAAAAAAAACTGTTTCATTAACTCAACTCTCATTCCTGTAAAATACTGTTAACTAAAGAAAGAAGAAAATTATTCCAACATGCTCTCTCTGCATACCCAGCTAACTACAGAAATGATGGAAGTGTGAAGAACCTTCCACTGCTACAGGCAGAAGGTGCATCTCTATCACCTGATTTTCTGACCTTGTCCTACAAGGTCTGATCAGTTGAATAAAATGTAAAACAAATAAAATTCCTTGCTTCTAAAAAGAAATCCACAGAAACATCTTTTTCAAAAGATATATACCTGGATATAGAACTTGATGTTGTTTGGGTACCCAACAGCACTCTAGCCAAAAGGCCCAGAATAGTGGGATCTCGCTCCAGACTACAGCTGTGGCCTCAGACTCTCTGGGATATACACATTCAAGTAAGCGGTGGAGCTGTGACTACTGTCAGCCAAAGGGAGCCAGAGGCCTTCTCTATTTTTCATACCTTGCTACTTCCTGTCCTCACCCCACCTTGACTTCCAGGCTGAAGGAATTTAACTCTGCTCCTCTGTCACCAGAAGGAGAGACCAACTGGTAAGGGAACTTGTGGACCCTCATGCGCATCTGCCATGAGTGGGCTCGTTTGGGCCTGGGATGGGAGAATAGGGTACAGGGATCGGGACAGTCTCCTTCCTCAGGATGGAGCTCACCCCACAGTAGCCTCTGGAGAAGAGAGTCAATAGGAGGGCACTTAATGATCCTTCCAGAAGCAAGACCACATATATCATCATCTTCTCTCAAAGGCAAGAAAGGCCCTGAAGGCCCTGCCAGAAGGTAGCACTCCTCCATGGTCAGGAGAGTTAACAAGCAGATACCAGCACCACGGCTGCAGCTTTAAAGGCAGAACAATGACTTATCCATGCTAATAAAAGACTGTTCTGAGGAAAACTGGCTTAGAATGCAGTGGATGGTGTATAGTCTCATTTTTAGGTAAATAAAAGAATAAAAGACCATAACTAAAATCTACAAACGATTTGGATGCACAGTGGTTTTTATTTTCCTCATTTTTCATCACATTTTCTGTTGTACACAAAGACATATTACTTACATAAACTTATAAAATCACAGTATTTAAATAAAGATCTTCCCTCTATTAATTAGAAGACAGAAAAACAGTCTCTTCATGCTACACACACACACACACACACACACACACACACGCACACACACAAGATTCACAAAACACCTGGAGACAGGCCTAATAGAAATGTGAATGTGAGACTGCATGAAGTAAATAATTAATGTGCATAAGAAAATCCAAAGAAATGAGGAGCTCCACTGTGCTTCTGGATAAACAAGGACTGTTTATTTTAGAAATACAAATTCTTCTAAATTTAACTAATTGATACAACACAAATCCAATAAAAACCCTGGATGCAATTTTTTTTAGAATTTTGACAAAATAATTCTAAAGAATAATTTCTACTTAATTTTCTACAACAAAAATGTATCTCTTTAAAAATAATCAGAAATTAACTTTTTCAAAACTGGTAAATCGTTTCTTTGCTTTTTTTTTCTTCCACTGAATTAACTGGTTATTTTGACGAAATGGAATGGGATTCAGAAGCTGAATTCCCATGTCTGCCTGCAACAGTTTCCAAGTAGTAACTAGCAGAGTAGTAGTGTACTGGGGCTGATTAGACAAATCTCTTGATCAGAAATTAGGAGACATTTGCTGCTTGAGCTGGCTGTTTCCTGAAATGGTCGCTGAATGATTGGTGCTGTCTTATATAAACCCCACCCAAATGAACTCATGCAAATGTAATCTGAATATCCCCCACCATTCTGACTGGTATCAAGGAGGAGGACAGTACCTGACTCTGGGGATTATTTTTTTTTAAAGGAAACCTTTCCATTTTATTTGGAGAATTAAAGTGTCCCTGGATGTGTTTACTGCCATGACAGATGCCAGTAACCAGGGTGTTGACAGAACACAGCCTCATCTTTGTCAGGTCACTGGATGAGACTTCTAAGATAAGGCTGCTGCAGGGATCCCTTTGAAATGACAGCCAACACAGCTAATAATAAACCAACACCTTGGCCAAGGGAGAGGGAAGGTGGCATTGGTTGGTGGGTTACCCTCCTCTCAAAGATGCATTATAAAAGCTTTGTATTTCCATAGATCGTTCCCACAAGTCAGTGGCAAAATCCCAGAAGAGCCATGGGTGCACTTGGCATCACCATCGCCCTGTTGGTATGGGTGGTCACCCTCCTGCTCATATCCATCTGGAAGCAGATCTACAGCAGCTGGAACCTACCCCCTGGACCCTTCCCACTTCCCCTTATTGGGAATCTTTTCCAGTTGGATATAAAGGATATTCCCAAGTCCTTTACCAGGGTAAGAGAAATATTTTAATTTAGGGAGAGTAAGTCAGAAATTATATCTAACACATGTATATTCAATTCAATGCCAAACTATTGTTATCTAATGCCAGTCTGTTATGACTTAACTGAATAATAGCATCTAGTAAGGAGTGATTTGCAAAACAGTTTCCTAGTGATAGACGGTGGGCATGGAACACGGAGGATGGGCTTCAGCCTCACAGGCCCTGGAGGCCTCACGCAGGTGGCATGATTATGGGGAGACTGGTGTGGCCAGAGTTGCCATGGGTCTGCTCTGATGCCAGCGATGGGTGCGCTTGGCTGGTGTCAGCCCGTATGATACCAAAGAACAGGCTGAAGAGTGAAGCGTTGGACCAAATTATGTTTCCTCAGAGTAACAACACTAGCCTCCTGCAACTGCCATGAGTATTGTGTGAGTTAACCAAGGTAATAGTGTCACCAGGCCCAGAAGTGGCTCATGGTGTGTACATTAGGAAGTGTCATTTTACACCGGTGACTGGGGCACAGGCTCCAGGTCAGCAGGCAGCACCATGGGGTCCGGGTCCTTGATTTTAGAAGCAAAAATAGGGTCGTGGATGCAGGCACTGGAATGGGGGCTGCAGGGAAGGTCCTTGAGGATCCAAAGAGCTTGGTGTTGATGTTCAAGCAGAAGTCTTCCTATGTTAAGCTGGACAGAGATGACCTTTCCCTGAATCTAATTCCCTGATGGACCGCAACAACTGTGATGGGGAGCAGTCTTGAGTAGGGCACCTCTGCACACTTCCACTCACTATACCTGGTGGTCCCCACAGCTGGCCAAACGCTACGGGCCTGTGTTCACACTGCACCTGGGCTCACGGCGCACAGTGGTCCTGCATGGCTACAAGGCAGTGAAGGAGGTGCTGCTGACCTACAAGAACGAATTCTCCGGTCGAGGCGACATCCCCGTGTTCCAGGAATACAAGGACAAGGGTGAGTCTGTGCCCTGGCAGTGAGTGGGGGCACACAGGCAGGGACAACGATGGGTGCACACCATCCACCAAGCCAAATCCTACCCTAACAATAACAGTGACAGCCACAGAATGAAGAAAAAAGGCAAAAAGATACTTCAGACCAATTGGTGACAGTTTGTGTATGGGCGAAAGCTACTAGGAGTAGTACTGAATACCCAGCGGATTGGGACCTGCAGGCACTCAAGCTGACCACAGAAAGAGCCTGCGCCAGCCCTCCCCCAGAATCCTGCCTCACACTCCGCACTTCCTGGGATTCTTTCCACTCACAGTTTTAACTGCTCTGTAGTGTAGACGGTTCCATCAACACAGATCTCCTCATCTACCATTTAGTACCCAAACTTGCTGGACACTGTTATGTGAGATTTTAATTTGGTGACCTCACAGCCATATGCTCTGCCTCTCAGTTTCCCTGCACATTTTCCCAGTCTGTTTCTGAGGTCTTGTCATCTTACAAGCAGTAGCATTTGATTTTCTTTCCCTAGCACTGAGGTTGTTTTACTGTGCAGTCTCAGTTAACACAAAATTAACTGTCTCATCCTTTGTCATCACCTCAGAAGTTATTGGAGGAAGACTCTATCTAGGTCCACGTGCTCACGTCAGCAGCATGTGTACATAAGATAGGGTCCTGTTGTAAAGAGCACAGTCCTGGTTTGGGGTCCTTATCTGCTGCTCGTGGGTCCAAAGCGTTCGTGCTGAAGGCAGCAGGGGAGGGGCCAGGATTTGCCTCTCCACAGGTTGGGCTCAAGGGATCTCTGCTGCCTCTGCCTATGAGCCTCAAAGTCCCATTTTTATACATCCCACATGGCCCATACTGGTCCTGGATAAAGTAAGAGAAAGAGAGAAGAAGGTAGAGAGGGAGAGATGGGGGCCTCCTGAAATATAAGGACTTTGCTGGGTAGGAGCTGGCTGGAACTGGGGAGGTTGAGCTGGTCCCAAGGGGACCAAAGGAGATGAGTTGAAGAAGACAGTAGTCAGGGTGATTCAGACCCATATCCGAAAAAGAACAAAAAATGTTCACAGGATTGACTATGATAGAGATGCAACTTAAAAGGAAAAAAAATTAGATCAGCTGATTCTCAATGTTTTTGTGCTGCACGAGGGTCCAGCAGGCCAAGGCTAAGAGGAGAGACAAGGCAGAGCAGGGTTTTAACCACCAGCCACCCCACAGAAGGAATAATCTTCAGTCTTCCCAGCCCAGTGTCCCTGCAGCAGGAGTCCTGCAATCTCAGTCAAGCTGTTGCTGTTAAAACAGAAAGCTGAGTTGTGATGTTGGTAGTATGAGGGTTAAAATCCATGGGAACAGAAAGGCTGTCCAAGAAATCTGTTAGTAGGCAGGAAAGAGGTGAGAATTCCTTCTGGCAGTGGCATGTGAAGTTTTATTTGACATAGAAAGGTTTGAGGAAAGTGGAAAACCAAAAAAAATTAACAGGGGCCATGACAAAGAAGGCATCCAGGATAGATTAAATGTGCCAGGGAGTCTTGGCACATCCCTTACTCCCTCTTGTGCTGCTTCTGTGCCTGCACACCCAGCCCGCTACCCGCAAGACCCTGTCATACCACTTCTGACTCCAGCCCCATTTCTCCAAGAACTGGGCATTTGAAGTAATCTCTGTGGAACCTCTTCCTTAGGAATTATTTTCAATAATGGACCCACCTGGAAGGATGTCCGGCGGTTTTCCCTGAGCGTACTCCGAGACTATGGGATGGGGAAACAGGGCAATGAGGCACGGATCCAGAGGGAGGCTGGGTTCCTGCTGGAGGAGCTGAGGAAGACCCAGGGTATGTATCTTCTGGCAGATGGTAGAGGCCAGCCCCCCAGATCACACTCAACAACCTGGAAAGGGTTGGCAGCTAAAAGGACCCAGGGCAGGGGCCGGTCTTGTTGGTCTTCCTGACTTGAGTTTCCAGATGTACCTCTCGGGGGAGTAAGAGCGGCCACCAGGTGTGATTGCTATGTCTTAGACAGCATTGGAAAGTAAAGAAAATCTGAAGTGGCTGAAATTTGTGCTCTCTTCTGTGCTTGTTAAATTTTTAGGGTGTGTATCCACAGACATTGGCAAAGGCTCACAAGAGACCGAGTTGTGGGTGGGGGAAGGTGTGGCGATCATGTTCATGCTGCTGGCCCCGACACGAACTCTGACATCATACCTGTTTTCCAGGCCGGCCTTTTGACCCCACCTTTCTCATCGGCTGTGCTCCCTTCAACGTCATAGCTGACATCCTCTTCCACAGGCGGTTTGATTACAAGGACAAGACGTGCCTGAGGCTCATGAGCTTGTTCAATGAAGATTTCTACCTACTCAGTACTCCCTGGCTGCAGGTGAAGCCATTTCCCTCCTTTCCATTAATCTTCAATCGGATAGTTTACATTAGATGAAAGAGAAGGAAATTTTGGTTGTATGTGATAGACAGGCCTACAAAAGCCCAACATCAGGAGAATTTCAGAGGGTATTTTGCTAGGTATCTCTGAGAGACATCTACAGGGCCCCCATTTTCTAACCTCAGAGAATGTATCAACACATGTGTGCACATTTTCACCACTCAACGTGCACCGCCTACAACAACTGTCTCCAGAAGATAGTGTTGGCCCCAAATATTCTAAATCATACAATAATGGCATCCATAAATTCAAGTTTAGAGGCTATTAGTCCAGCACACAAAAATTATGCTGCAACCAGGAAAAAAAATAGTAATATGATTCCCTCTCTCTTCAGCTTTACAATAATTTTTCAGACTACCTACGCTACATGCCTGGAAGCCATAGAAAAGTAATGAAAAATGTGTCTGAAATAAAAGCTTATGCATTAGAAAGAGCTAAGGAACACCTTCAGTCGCTGGACCCCAACTGTCCCCGGGACGTCACTGACTGCCTGCTCATACAGATGGAGAAGGTGAACGATTCACGGCACGAGATGGGCTTGCTGGGGTGGAGTAGGATGTGTATACCTCTCACTCTGATGTAATGACCCACTTGCTGGTGTCCAGACCACCTACTGTAGTTTTTTACAGACACATGGCTTCAGCATGATCACCCCCTCCATTCCTCATACATGGAGGCACGAGGAAGAGTGGGCTGGCCACAGTCCCCTCATTTCAGCTCCCTGAAGGCCAGGCTGGGCTGTAATCCTTCGACAATCACATCTAGTCTAAGAAGCCCTCAGCATTCCTTGTGATACTTATTCTCCGATTGTGCCTGGCTTCTAGGTAGTCTCTAGCCTCCCCATCTTCATCTGCCTCCAGCCCCTAGAAACCTTTCTCTGACTTAAATTTGTGAGGCCTCTACTTCCCTTCCTGCTGCTATGGCCTGAATACCAGCATGTGAATTTCATGCTGATTTCCCCTGGGTTGCGTCCCAGACTGTCTGAGAATCCAGCCATCTGTTTAGTCCCTTCCTGCCTCTCCCTGCCCGGGGACCCACAGGCACCAGCCTCAGGGCGGAAGGAAGCCCATGCCAACCCCTGCAACTGGAGGGTCTGTCCTTGGCATAGGATTGCTCTGGCACTGTTGGCAAAGACACAGCCTGATGGCCTGGATGTGGATCTCTGCTCGACCCCAGTCTGTTTCCTGGGAGGCTTTTTTCCCAGCTGTGAAGGAGAGGTGTTTGAGTCCTGGTTGCACTGTCTCATACACTGGCTCCTCCCTCCTGAAGAGCAGAAGGTGGCCCCTTCCTAACCATCCAAAGACATCCTCTTACCAGGTCCCTGTCTGTCTCCAACTTTGAAGGAAAAACACAGCGGAGATCTTCATATGTACACAATGGAAAATATTTCTGTGACCTTGGCTGACTTGTTCTTTGCGGGAACAGAGACTACCAGCACCACTCTGAGATATGGGCTTCTGATTCTCATGAAGTACCCAGAGATTGAAGGTACATAAATGACAGGCAAGATGCCCATGCAGCACAATGAGTCTCATAGCATGGCCAGCCTTGTGCATGTTAGGCTCCAGTCTGCACCTGCTTGTTAACTTTGGGTGCTGTGGGATTGAGGGATGAATTGTTTTGAGGGGAGATGTCCTTGTAAGTGTGGAGCACCTAGTACCCTTGAACACCAGTCTCCCCGATGCCCCACCAAGCCTGCTGGGTACAGGAAAAATCAGCACACACCAAAGTGGAAAGAGGCAGCGGGTCTGCATTCTACTCTCTAACTTAGTTATGCTAATGAAAGTAATGTTCCTGTTTCCTCTCAGGAAGAGTTAGCCATCTAGGATGGTGGGAGTCAGGGGAAAGGCTGGAGGTCCTCCTGGGCATCTTGCACCACAGGGATTAAAGAGACACAAGCTGTTGCTCTGAAGCCACCTTACTCCTTCTGCAGGGCTATCAGTAGCACATTGGCAGGTAGGACTCTGTCTGGAGGAACAATGGAGGTCTGGGGCTGGAGTGCAGAGGGTCAGGTCATCACCTGGGCCACGAAGAAGCAACATGAGAACACTCAAATGTAAACAGAACAATGGGACCAAGCTCCAAGTAGAGGAGGAATGAGGCCTGGAGCCCTCGCCCCTCACTGGCCTGGGCACAGAGCAGGGCAGTGCAGCCTAGAGCACACCACCAGAACCATACCTGCTGATAAGAACATGGCTCTACCTAAGTCCTGGGCGTGGTGGTAGCCTTCAGTGTGCAGTGCCATCTGGCTTTTCGGTCTATGAAAGTTGATGTAGGATATGAAGTAAGTTCCCCAGAGAATGTGAATGCATGACCAGTCCCAGGTAAGGCCCTGGTCTCCAAGCTTTCTGTTGGCAAAGGCTTTGTTTTTCCCATTGCACAGAAATGTGAATGGTGAAGTTCAAGTTCAAGAACAACGTCCAGGTACATTGTATGGATTTGCAACAGGTGTAAGA
Source organism: Hystrix cristata (assembly GCA_004026905.1). Lineage (NCBI taxonomy): Eukaryota > Metazoa > Chordata > Mammalia > Rodentia > Hystricidae > Hystrix > Hystrix cristata. The sequence goes on from PVJO010010402.1 coordinate 31,953, forward strand.
GAGTTTTTGACCACTCTGTACTAGGGGAACCATGGACTCAAAAATGTTTCAATGAATGATTATGAGGAACTTCTGGTATAGACAGAGACAAAGTAAATACAGGTGGCATATACCTATATATCCACTGCCAAATTTAACATGAATTAACACTTTGACATATTTGCTTCAGAATTCTCAAAAGGAAAACATATTACAGACTCAGCTAAAACCTCATAGCTTCATGCCTCCCTGCCTCTCTCTGCAGAAATGGCCATGTTTCAGGATCACTGTGTGTCATCCCCATGTGTGACCCGGTGCATTTAGTATTAACTAATTACAACATATGACCCATATTATTGTTGTATGCACTTTAATATTTTACCTGGGTACCATACAATACATACCTTTTTGCAATTTGCTTTTGTCACTTACCAGATTTATAAAGTCCCATAGGAAATCTCAAACACAAGTTAAGAAACTCATCTAAGGATACTGTTACCTCTGCCATCAAGAAGAACTTGGAGACTTCAAGAAGTAGACTGTGCATGTCTAATTCCATTCTATCATTTCCTTTCGTACTTTTTAGAAATATATAAAAGCCAGTCTGGGGTCATAGTTAATGCAAAGATTTTTCTCCAAGAAAAGATTTCCAAGACCTTTTTCTTCCTCTCACTTCCTGACATGAAAAGAAGTGGATAAGCCTTTAGCAGCTAAGATAATGGATACTAGAACTTTCCATAGACTATAATCTCATAGAGTTTAGTTCTTATTGAGAGTTGTTGATAATTTATCCAATAATTCTAAGGACCTGGGGTATCTTAAACATTGCTTAATATGCATCATAAACATCCACTAGGTGAGTTTGTTGAATGGATGGAAGAATGATTACAGAAATGTGAAGATGGATGGATGGTTGGATGGAGGGATGGATGGTTAGATGAATGAGTGGGTAGGTGAATGGATAAGTAGTACATGAGTGGATAGATAAGCGGGCAGGTGCATAGATGGGTGTGGGTGGATAGATGGAAGTGTAATGAGATAGATGGGTGGATGATAGGTGAATATCCAGCCTGGGGTCAATCCTTCAAATAGATTTCTTATATCTTGGCAGAGAAACTTCATGAAGAAATTGACAGGGTGATTGGGCCAACCCGCATCCCTGCTGTCAAGGACAGGCTAGAGATGCCCTATATGGATGCTGTAGTACATGAGATTCAGCGATTCATCAACCTCGTGCCCTCCAACCTGCCCCATGAAGCAACCCGAGACACCATGCTCCAAGGATACTTCATCCCCAAGGTCAGACATGAGCTGGAATGTACACCATCCTGTCGGCAATCACTTCACCTGCCAGGATCAGGACTGGGGTCCTCAGGCTCCTCTCTTTGTCAGGTGTGGCTAGATGACTGGGCTAGGTCAACTTCTCACCCTGCAGAGTGCTGCTTCCCCAGCAGTCCTTGCATGGACCTAGGACCAAAAAATTGAGGAACTCCGGGAAGTTACCTCCTCTGATAGTGCCTGGGTTTTGTAGTAAATTCTAATACCAGGAACAAACAGCTGCAGCAACCGCCCTAGAGTCCATCTTGTGAAAAGCTTAGGTATTCCTTCCTGACTCCTAACCGCTTTCTATTTGGTCCTTAACTAAACTTTCCCAACCAGAAATATACTATTCTGTGTAACATAAAATTCAAGCAGCCTTCTTCACTGGCGGCTCCAGGTGAAGGACCATGTTTTGTTAACTTGACTGATGGAAATACCTGTGCTTCCCCCAGGGCACAGTCATCATTCCGACTCTGGACTCCCTTTTGTATGACAGCCAAGAATTCTCAGATCCAGAGCAGTTCAAACCAGAGCACTTTCTAAATGAAAATGGGAAGTTCAAGTACAGTGACTACTTCAAGGCATTTTCTGCAGGTAAACAGAGTTCCGAGATAGCCCTTTGCCTAGGAAGTTTCTCCTTTCTCCTCATCTCTACTCCATTCATATTCCGGTATGTACCAACATTCTAGAACCATCACATTCCTAGTTTCCACTTAAAACATGACCCAAGTGACTTCTCTGTTTATTCAGAGAAGTTAAATGACATTTTTACCAGACGTCTTGAAGATGAGGCATTGTGGATGTATTAGTTTTTTGGTGGGACATTTTGTCTCCTTCATTGTTAAATTATTATTTTTTTCTTTTTTTGAGAGGCTTAGTGAAAGTCTCTCCAAACCATGTTACTGGAGGAGGCTGAGGCAGGAAGACTGCAGGATCAAAACTAGCCTGTGCAACTTAGTAAACAAGACCCTGTCTCAAAATAAAAATTGGAAAAAGGAAGTCAGACACGAAGCTCAATCCTCTGTACCGCAAAAGCAAGCAAACAAACACCATATTACCTAATCATCCATAACTTTAGGCAAATGTTACTAAACAGACTGTGACCCTTGGTCATCTGAACTCATCCTGGGAAGCATCAAAGCTGTCCTGGACTGACTCAGCGGGCTTTTGAAGCCCTTGGCCCCTTCCCAGGGCCTCACTTCAGGTCCTGGTGAAGGAAGATCCTATAGGCAGTTTGACAAAATATCCAACTTTCATGCTTCGACTGCTGACTTACCCCTACTTCCTTCCTTTAGGCCATCGTGAGGAACCACTGGGTGGGTGGCATGGTCTTCATTGGGCAGAGACCATTTTCTTCACTTACAAATTTTTGTACCTGAGTTCTGGGTGATTGGTTTCATGTGAGAGTTGCTCTCTGAATAAATCCATGTCATTAGTACTCTTGTTCTTTAATATGTTTTGTGTTTCCTTCAGCAGATAAGGAGAGTAAATCCTGCTTTAGGACCAAGTTTGCCCACAGCTTCCTCCCGTTCCTCTCCCCACTAGCTCACTGTTAAGAAATTGTCTCTCTGCGATTCTGTCTCACCTGTGTTGTTGTTACTTCTAGGAAAACGGGTGTGTGTTGGAGAAGGCCTGGCCCGCATGGAGTTGTTTCTGCTCTTGACTGCCATTTTGCAGCACTTTAATCTGAAGTCTCTCATTGAGCCGAAGGACATCGACCTCAAGCCTATCACAGTTGGCTTTGGCAGCATTCCACCACGCTACAAACTTTGCGTCATTCCCCGCTCGGAAGTGTAAGGAAAGCACTCCCTGGAGAGCACCTGTTCCTGAGTGTGGCCTGTGAGAGCCCCTCGGGGCCTGGGAAGACTTCCCTAGCCGGTGAGGGCCAGCACCCCACAGGAGTGAGTTAGACCAGAGACAGGCTTTCCAGAGTCCATCTTCAGACAACCTGAAGCAAATTCAAAGATTTGTTAAACTAATTAAACTAGGAATCAGTTTGAGGCTGCATTGAGGTCACCTAAGCTCTTCTGAAAAAGTAGGATTATCTAGCCACCCCGATCGATACCTGCGAAGGACAGATAAAAAGGGGAAGGAGTATTCTAGATAAGGCAGGAGTATTAGCCTGGTCAAAAGCAGTTCCGTTTCCTCCTCGTCTTAGAATGTGAAGCTGCTCCTTGGCCTCACTATGAGCATCAGTCTGTCCTATATCTTATAGTAAAATACGTATAACAAGTCAATACAGCCCCTATTATTGTCTCTTAGTATTAAAATGTGACATTGCATCTGGAAAAGGAATTCTAAGCATACAGAGCAGGGCCCATGGATGGAATGAAACAAAAACTAAGAAAGCATAAAATCTTTGTGAAATAAATGTTAATGTGGTGAAATGGAAGAGGAGTTAATAACAACAACCGTGTCTCCTTGGTCCTTGCTATGCATACGACAGTGACTCACTTTCTCCTCCATCCTATGGAGGTGACGGCAGCCCCTTCCCACTGCCCACACATACCAGCACACTGTGCATTCTGTATAAATGTTCCTCCATAAAATGTGTGATATTTCAAAGCCAGCAGCTCAGCATCTTCGAACATCTCTTTATCCATTACCTTCCTGCCTCCGTCTCATGAGGATTTCTTTGAGCCCATTCACAATCCACAATAATCTGCCCATCTGGATTCTGAATTTTGTCATATGTTCAAAGTTCCTTTTACCATGTAGGGGAACGTAGTTTTTGAGATTCAGATTTGGGCATATTTGGGGGACCTTGTTCCGCTGACCCCACCTTCCAGCTCATCCACTTTGAACCACTACTTAAAAACCAAAGTCGACAGGCACATTGACAGATGGAAGGAGCAGTGGCCCCACTGGAAGCACCTATCTTTCCCACAATTACACCTCCTCAGTGTCAAGATTTCATGTTTCCAGCAGAAAATATACTAGAATATCTTTTTATTTGCTTTGGGGCAGTGAGAGAGGTTTCAAGTTGAGAAGAGACCACCTTAGGAAAATTTAGAAGTGCCAACAGTGAAGGGAAAATGTTGGGAGAACATGTGGGGGCCTGTGAGAGTTATTATTTAATTGATCAAAGCTTCTTCCGGCTGTTAGGTGTCAGAGATTGACATCTCGGCCAGCGGAGTCCCAAACGACACTGACTTGGTGGTTTCCCTCATCTAGTTTGTCACAGGTCCTGCTGTCTCCTCAAGGGAGGAGCACTGGTCCTAGAAGTGATATCATTTTAGAAAATTAATTCCACTTTAAGAAGTCCTCTACTGCTCTAAACTACATCTTGCAAAATAAGAAGAGAGAGTGTCAATGGAAAGGGGACTGATAAAGGAAAGAGAGAGAATTCTTTGGCAGCCACTTGAGAAGTGATCAGAGAATTGGGACAGGATGTTTGATTCAGCTTCCAGTGGATACATCAAATCCTGACTCTAGCAAGACTCCTGCCCAGTGCCAAGCTCTGCTTGCAGGTGATAAACACCAGATGCCCAAACTTTGATGGTGCCCCAGCATTTGATTAGTTTAATGTTTTCCCCCAGTTATACACAACGATCTACGGGGTAGTGTTTGCAGATTCTCACCTCTTCCTACTCAAGACTGATGGTGTTGCAAAACCCCTAATCACCCCACACACCACATCTTTACTGGCACCGGGCCCTAGGCCCTTCCTGACAGTCCAGGCCATGCCTCCTGCCATGTCTGCCCTGAGAGCAGTGGTATGTAGTGGGGACATCTGAAGTGTCAGTTTCCACCAAACGAGGACATCAGCATCCTCATTTTTGGAGGGACATGACCCAGAGCTCAAAGAGCCAGATGAGGCAAGAATGCACTGATTCTCTGCTGTGCTGGTGGCATCTGCCTGTAAAAGACACGCAGGCAGCCCCTGTGTGTGTCCTTCCTTTCTCTAGACTTTCCAGGCATCGATGCTACAGACATTCCTAAATTTCATTCTTTTGATGTACAATTTCAGATATTGTTTAAAACACCCATGTGACTTCAAAATAGCATCCACACATTGGGCAGCACTCAAGGACCCCCATACTCACAACAAGCCCACTTAATGTACAATGAAATTCATCTCTTTTAAATACACACTGGGATGAGGCTTCATTCATATACAATTGTTATGGCTTGTGTCTTGATGTCCCCTCAAACCCTTGTGCAGTCATAGGTAAGGCTTTTTCAGAGGTCGCTGGATCTAGAGTGCGTGGTAATGGGGTTCAGGGTATGTGATTTCTAGATTAGTCACTGATGGGTTTGGCACCAGCCCTAAGCCCAGTAGCCCAGATAGAATATAAAAGGAGCAGAAAGAAGCTATTAGGGTCGCTTGGACTTGCTGCTTGCTGCCTTCTGCCTGCCCTGCTTTGTCATGGACTGTTTCTCCTCTGTGATGTCCCTCTGCCACACCAGCCTGCCTTGAGCCAGCCAACTATGAACTGAAACCTCTACAAACTGTGAGCCAAATAAACTTTGCCTCCTTTAACTTTGGGTGTTGGGTATTTTGTCTCAGGAATGAGAAAAGTAACTAAAACAAAAATCACGAAGATGCCACAACTGCCAAGATGGTATATTCAGAACTTCAGGATTTCCTTCACGCCCATTATGTAAAGTACACTTTCCTGTTCTCAGCAGACCTTGACCAGCAACCTGGCTTGTATTCCTACAGTGTTACTTAGTCCAGAATCCCATGCACATCACGTCATCCACTGTATAGTTGTTGGTGTGTTTATATTTGAGTCTTTCTCTTAATAGAAGGGAAAGATTTTTGAGATTTACCCATGTGTTGTGTGAATTAACATTGCATTCAATTTTGTTGTTGGATAGTATTTTTTTGTAAGAGGATATCACAATCTATCATTCATGACCTGTGTTCTTTCCAGTTTATATCAATTTTGAATAAAGATGCTATCTACATATAAATTTGGGGGCCAACATGTTTTCTTTTCTCCTGAGAAAATACAGAGGAATAAAGTTGTTGGGTCATGTAAAAGTGTATGTTTAATTTGCCACAGTAGTTTTGTAATATAACTTCAGGTCCAGCATTGTGATGCTTCCCACTTTGCTCTTTCTACCCAAGACTGCTAAGGTTCTGGGTCTCTTATGGTTCCATGTGAAATTTAGGACTGTTGTCTCCAGTTCTGCGATGAATGCCTTGATATTTTGATTGGAATACTTTGAAGCCCTTACAATGGTATCTTCCTACTCATAGGATTTACTCTTCATTCCTTGCTCTTCGACTTCCCACCATCCAGAATTGCGAGCAATAAATCCTTGTTGTTTATAAATTACCCAGTCTAAAATATTTTATTATAGTTGCCTGAATTGACTAAGACAGTATGATTCACAAGGCCTCTCAGGGCCAGCAACATCAATGAGGTCCATTTAGTTTGAAATTTCTGGTACTTTTTAAAACTTCCACATGTGATTATGAAGTTCTATTTATTATATTTGGCATACAATTCAATCGTTTCTCCCCTACTTACCAATGTTTAAAACATATTGAATACTGGGAGCTTACATATATCAGTTAGCATTTAATATATAATGCATCGACAAAACCTTATTGGGTTAAAAAAAAAAATCATGATCTTATGGGTCAGCATTTTGTGCTGGGCTCAGTACTTAATACTGTGGCTCCTAAATGAGACTGTAGCTGCCCAGTCCATTGACTGAGGCTGGCTCCTTGTGTGGTGGTTTGTGGTGCCTCTTGAATAGGCCATACAAGTACAAGGGGCAAGGCCAGAATTTTCAGATGATGACAATATTTCAAGAGGGTAAGCTTCAGTGGGTGAATACTTTTCTCAACTATATTTGCACAACATTTACTGATAGAGTAAGTCCCCAACTTATGAATGAGTTCCATTCCAGGAGAACGTTAGTAAGTTGGATTCTTTTGTAAGTCTGACCAAGTGAGTCTCATACAGCTTTGACACAAATATACAGTGTATATTGTTTTGGTCTTCCTAGCAGTCCCTACCACATCACATCACTACTGCTTTTCTTGCTTCCAGACATCCTGGGCTGTGACTGAGAACACAGTAAGCACACAGCAGCACAACGTGACAATGACCAGTAGACAAGTGAACTACTTCCAAGATTTGTTTATAATGCAAAATCTGTTGCATTATGTTCGTAATGCATAAGTCTCTTGGTATCTGTCAAAGTTTGCAACTCAAATGCTCATATGTTGGGGACGTACTTTATCCCATCAAGTGACATAGCAAAGCCCAGTATCATTGTGGGAGTGAACTTTACAAGGGTATATATCAAGGTGCGTCATCAGGAACAACTGCTGAAACAGTGTACTGCAACATACATTGTACACATTTCCTCCTTTACAATGTGGACTAAAACCCATGATTACAAAATGTGTGGTTTTTATGACGTTCAAGCATATAAAAACAAGAAACATTTTAGTAGAAATACTACTATGGAGTCCTGTGGCACATCTGTATTCATAGGAAAGTAATTAATAGCCCCCAAGTATTTTTCTAACAGATCTGTGAATTTTTTCGGAGATTTTCATATTTTTTCCTAATATTTCCTTTTCTCTTGCTTCCTCTTCAACTATGTGTTCACTAGGTGCTCAGAACTGTTTAACTCTATTATAATCTTATAGGGCCACTGTTATACACACAGTCCATTAGTGACTAGAATGTCATTATGTGTCATACAACCCCATACATATTCGAATTTCTCAATATTTACTTATTTCTGGATACTGAGTTTCAGTTAGAATGGCCTTTTCTAACACAAAATAATACCTCGAGTAGTTCATATGGTTCTCAAATATTTATTCACTTGGCGTGAACTTGTATTCAGCCTTAACTTTATTCTGCCTATCTGGTTATTGAACTTTATTAGTAAAGTCCATAGGTCTAGCCCACGGATCTGTAGTGCCACCTATAAACTAGGGTGGTTGTGTATCTTATGCTCTTACTCTGGGTTTCTCAAGATATTATCTGTAGTGAGCTAGGTTATGCATTAGTGACTACAACCCTAGCTTAAGAGTGGCTTACACATTCTAGGTGAGCATCAAGTTCCTTTCTGGACTCAGACTCATGAAATGGCCTTTCTGGAACATTGCTGGTCATTGTGGCTATTGGCAAAAGAGGGCAGTGAACCAGATGATAGCCCTTAAATCTTCTTACAAGTGACCCAATTCACTTCCACTGCCAAAATAACTTGCCTGGCTTTGCTTGAGTTCTTCAGGAGTAGAAGTGGGGATTATATAATCCTCTCACAAAAAACAATGCTGAAAATGAGGGGGCAGTGGTCACCACATGCTGGAATTCCTTTCTTCCCACATGTATCTCAACTTTACCTCATACCCAGGGAGACAACCTAAGTCCCATTTATTCAGCAATTTGTACTCGAAGTCCAGGATATCTGAATGATGCCATGTATCTGCGTCATGTCTAGATGTACCTTCTTTTGATGCAGAGCCTGGAGACCTAAAAAGTCAAGGCATCTGCCTATCCCATGCCCATTATACAAGGGTTTAATGTGTGCAAAATGACCACAATAACCTTTTTGAAAAGGTAACAATGAGGAGCGGTGAAGGATACTAGAATCATCATCTCACAGCAGTCTTGAAATCCTGAGACAGATGTGACTGACCTGCACCCTGAGAATGGAAACCTTCCTCGGTGAGGCCTGGATGTTGAACCCTGTTAGCTCCCAGCCCCTTTCTCTCTGAGGAATCTGCCTCTCCCTCTGCAACTTCCTTCCTTTTCTTTTACCCACATTGATCTAGTTTGACAACAGCCTTTCAAAATAAGCTCCACTCAAGGGCTCTTCTCTTTTGGCATCTTGTCTGTAACCACAAACAGCTCCAAGTCTTTATCTCTCAACATTTTTATACAATTTTATGGTTTTCAAATGACAGTAAGACTCTCCCCTAAGTGTGGTTAGATTACTATAGATTCCAACTACCTCTATGTTTTTTGAAATGTGTCTTTTGTCTCCAGGGGGTGGTGGTTATCTGAGGGAGGGCATGCACCCTGGCACAACCTTGCAGAGAGGGAAATGGGAAGCAGCCCTGGGATGGCATGCTTGTCCTTGATGGATGCATATCCTAAACATTATTGCTGTGGCAGGTTATTTTCCTTTATAAACTGCAGATCCCTAAGCACTGGGCTCTTGTATCCAGACACAGAGTTGATCATTCAACACGGATCTGTAGTTAGCAAACTTGTACATTCATTTAGCCATTCTCCAATTTTTCTATGGACTCTTAGATTTCTAAAGTATATAATAAATTCATACTCTTTTATCCATTTTACTGTCTAGAATGCCGAGTATTATGAATAGTATTTGAATATTCAAATTATTCCCAACACCAAGTACTATAAACATTTCACCAGTAAGTTATCTTCTACTTTTTTTGCATAAATAGGTGAATTGTTGCCAAAGGCATTTTATTCGATTGAACTAATTTTTGGCTTTTTGTGGCACATCAATGAATGTTATAAATATCCTACTCATTAAATTGAATGTTTTTAAGTGTGGTAATTTTTTTTTAAATTACCATATATTTTCTAAATTTCATTTGATGCGAGAGTCATTTTGATGGGGTATTACCAGTCCATTTATATCACAGGTATGAGTAATCTCATCGTACAGAACTGAGATGAAATTCTAGGTTTGTTGCTCAAAGTCCTTGACTGAGTAAAGAATTCCCCATCTTGCCATGTTCCTGCATTCTTCCAAGAAAGAGTACTCCCTAGTCTGAGAGCCTTTCTTGATTGTTCCCTCCATCCATGGTGTCACTGGCCTGTTGGGTCAAGAGAAGGAATCCCCCTGTCATTTGTTCACTGTATTTGAACCCAGGAGAAGCAGACTGTGACTCCCATCACTGGCCCCAACTGGGTGGATACATCTTGGTGGATTTGAAGCAGGCTTCAGATACACATGGATTGATTCCTTGCACACAGAGCATTTCTAACATTGTATGTTCCTGGCTACAAGTGTCTTTTTATGCACAGACTACACACAGTCTCAAGGTACATTTCTTCTTCTCGGCTGCCAAGAGGGACCACAGCATGGAACTGAATGGCTTTGGATCCCAGCTAATTTATCCTCATTTATTACTTACAAGAGTGTAAACAGTATAGGTCTACGTAAAGGAATTAAATCATCACAAGTGGGTTTCAGACACTCCTCATTTGAGCTCAGGCCAGAAGAGTGTGTCAGACACTAGGGGTGAGCAGCCTAGAGATAAGAAGTTGAGAAAGCATTTACTGATCATATGCATGGGGACTCTGAGCGAGCCAAAAGGCAGAGTCAGGCCATGGTTTCACCGGTCTCTGGGGCCTAGGTTCTTGAGCCCAAACCACCAGCCCTCATCCAGCACAGACTCAGCTGAGGCGGGTTAGATGAAAATCATGCCTTTATTTCATGAAGCACCATGGGATGAGGTTGGGGCAGTGTGTGTCCTCTTGGCCTAGGAGGGTATCATGCCTTCGTTGGTAGGCAGTTCTGGATCTTTCTCCTCAAAGATAGCTAGGACTGGCCTATGGAAAGTCAGGGCCCACAGTGGCAGTCTTTAACATCCGCATGCCCATGCCATCCCTTCCCGTCCCTCCCCATCACTCTGGGACCCGCCTTTGTCTTGGCTGTGCCACCTGCAGGACCCTCTTCACCCCTTCAAGAGCTGCCTCAGTTCCCTTCCACTGGGTTCAAGGACTCACCAACCTTTGTGGACCAGCCCCTACCTCTTGCATGCTCTCGGTCTGCATGCTGTAATTTTCCAGTTCTTCCTTCAGCCTGATCCAGAGTGGGTGGATAGGAGGGTAGGACAGGGGAAGGACGAACAGAAGGGGTGCAGAAGAGAAAAGTGTGAAGACACAGACCCCAAGTGGGAAGGAGAGACCCCTTCATCCACCTTCCTAGGGAGAAGCGGGGGCAAGGGCTGCAGGTCCACCTCTGCCGCTCCTGCTGCAGCTGCCGGCATCTCTGCTGCAGCTGCTGATGGTGCTGGGCTGCAGCCTCCAGGAGCTCCTCAGCCTTCCTGTTCTCCTCCTTGAACAGCTGCCTGGGGGGAGTTGGGGGTCAGCGTTGGCCCCTCCTGTCCCCTGCTTCCCCTTCCTCCCAATCTTACATTGCCGCTGCTGCCTCCTGGCTGCGGAGGAAGAGCCCCTCACTGAGGGTGGAGGGCCCCTCCGGCCCACACAGAGAAGACAGCTGATGCTTCGTGTCCTCCAGCTTCACCTTGACCAGCTTCTCTGTAGTAGGAAGGGTGGTGAGCAAGAGAAGATAGATGAGGACAGGTCAAGGCCACCCCCTCCCCTGGCCTCACCTTCCTCGAGCAGTTGTTCCTTGCTGGTGTCCAAGGCACAAATCTCCCTCTCCAGCTGCTCCGGCCTCTGAGGAGGCAGAAAGAAGACCAGTGCACACCTCCTGGCTCCCCCAGAGAAACCTGCCTGGATCCCGATCCTGACACTTACTCCCTCACCACATCTCACATCTTTACTGCCCCTCCGTGCATGTCAGCCATTTCCTTTCTCTGGACCTCTCTCACCCTGGAGATTTGGTTACCAGCACAGCACTGAAGCTCCTCCCTCCTCTCCTTGCCTCTGTGTCCCCCTCAATGACCCATTCCTTACTGACACTCATCCTTGTTTCCTTGTTTGGCACCTGGGATCTCCTGAAGGCAAATGCTACCTGTATGTTCCTCACTGTCTCCCCTGTATCTGTGATGGTCCCAAACACATCCATGAATGATTCCACCCTGATTCTATTAGGGTTCCTCCTAGCCACTGAATGGACACAGGAGGGTAGCATGGATGAGTGGATAGGATCAACCATGAGGACACTGGGGGGCTCAAGGGTGGTGACAAGGGACTAGATTCCAGGCAACAGTGACAGTAGGACCACCAAGGCTTGCACAGAACAAGGAATCGCAAATATGATGTACAGATGGGAAGCATGGTTTTGAGTGACTCACATGAAATTCCCAGAGATCTTTGTGCTGGTCCATCAGAGAGTCCAGCTGTTCCTCGAAATCCAATCTAGGAGTCAACCACACAGGCATGAAGGCCATGGGCTGAGGCCACACAGCCTGGCCCAGGCTGGGGTCTTCATACCCAGCGCTGAGGGGCTCTGCCACGCCCGCTGCTCCATGGGGATCACCTCTGGGCTCTGCTCAGACAGCGGCTCTTACTCATCTCTGATATGGCCCACCTGGGGGCCCATCTGACCCCCTCCCCAGCCTTCCACACTGGAATTTACCTCAGTTGTCTCTGTTTGCTCTTCTCCTCCTCTATCTGCAAGTTCAGGGAAGAAATCCTCTCCTTGCACTCCTGTAACAAAGCCTGCTTCCTGGAAGGGGAGGTAGCACTCAGTCACATTCTCTGGCTGACTCCCAAGGAGGGCAACTAGAGGGTTTCTGTTCTGTCCCTTTCTATTCCGACTCATTCCCATAATGTATGTGGGGGGGTTACGAGGTTTAGGCTTAGGGAGACTAATGTGGGCATGGTCTCTCACCTCTGTGCCTCAGTTTCCTTCTCCTGGCAGTGTAGCTGAAGTACCCTCAGAGTCTCTGCAGGGAAAGCGACAGGGCCATGTGAGTGCCTGTCAAGGCACCAGTTTTGCACAGAGGGAACAGAGCCAGATCACATCAGCTCTGTGGACACCTGATTGGGTGTTGACATTTTCTGGGTCTGGTGGAAAGGACACAAGTTCAGCACACTTCAAAAGTTTCAGCAACTATAGGGAGGGTAGGCCTCTATGGGGTAAGCGAAGGCCTACAACTAGAAGAGCTGGTAATACCTTGCTTTTTGTTCAAGATCTCCTTCAGATGTACCTTCTCTTCATGCACTAGGAAACATGGAGAATGTTCAGACACTCAGCACCACCCATGGCAACATCAGAGCCAGTCACTTGGAAGCCCAAGCACAACTCTGTCCACAACCCAAATGTGAACTCTTCAGTAGAACTCCCTCTGGCACCCACACTCCCTATAAACACAAAGGGCCCTGGGACTAACAAATGGTATCCATGAGGACCATGTGCTAGAAAGTTCATCAGTGCTGGAAAGAAATACATCAAGAGGGGAGGGGCATACGACCAAGCAAAGGGCAGAGGAGTATCTTCAGGGCAGATGACTAGAGCAGGGCTCTTTGGGAAGGGGACTTGTGCTATTTGGGAAAAAAACAGGCACTGGCGCAGAAGCTTGGAGGGAATTTCCACTACACTTCCACCAGGAGATGAGGGGACCAGAAGGATGTCAGGCTGGAGAAAGGGCAGGGTCCTTAGCTGTGGTGAGATGAATGAATGTCTGCAGTATTGACTTAGCAGAAGCTAGGCGTATAGTGACGACATCTAATGATCCCCAGCTCACTTACATGAGTCCAGTTCCTTTTGCAGGGCATCCCAGATATTCCGGGCTTCTCCCAGCTCCTCAATGGCTTTCTTTTTAGCTTCACCAAAGAGCAGAAAGACAGACATTCTGTGAATGGAGCCTCCATTTACACTAGGTTCAAAGACTTCCTTACAAAGAGTAACATTTCACATTTGTCTCCAAACAAATCTAGAAGGGCCCTGATTTTATAGAGCAGAAAATAAGACTTTCCAATCCTGGTCCTTCTTGCTGAGCTCGGGTGGCAGCAGGCCAGATTTACTAGCATATAACTATAGGAAGTGCATGCAGAAGGGCTCTGCATTTATAGTTAGTGGTCTACTATTGTTGTCGTGATATAGCTAGAGATTTTTCACAAGGGCTTCTGTATTTTCACTTCACACTGGGCCTGGCAAACCACATAGCTTGGTCTTGAAAGGCACCCAATGCCCCTGTGCTCACCTTGTTGAACTTCATTAATCCGGTATATCAGAACCTCAATCTGGGGCTCAAGACTTCCTGCTGCAGAGAGAAAAGGAGAGTAAATTGATGACAGAGCAGGAGAGGTTCTATGTGCCTATCCATGTCTTTGCTGTTTTCATTCAGCATAAATCACTAGCACCCAATAATAAATAAATAAATAAATTGAGTAACTCCTGTGCACAGGGATTATGTCATGGGCTCACACAGGGAAACAAGGAACAGATATATTGATCAGACTATGGTAACTGGAGTCAAAAGAAATGAAATGGGGCACAAAGGGTTAAAGAGTGAAAGTGAAGGAAGTGCTTCTAAGATATGAGAAAGTGCTTTGTAGACTCCACATCAAGTGAGGACGGCCAGCCCTGCAGCATTCTGGGAGGAGCTGAGAGTGGGAGGTAGCTAGTGCAAAGGCCTGCCCTGAGGAGGGAACAGGACTGGAAAGAGGCTGGTGAGCAAGCAAGGGGCAGCAGGAAGTGAGAAAAGCGAATGTAGGTGAAAACCTCTGAATCTAAGAGTGCTGCAGGAGTCAAATAAGTAAGCAGCAAGAAACCTGGGACAGGATTTTGGAAAAACATTTTGCTTTCTATCCTCTTATACTCCTGTAATTTTGAATCATGGGGGCCCTATTTTAGTTCAAAAATTTCAATATTAAGAGAAAGCAAAACTGAACAGGGTAATCTCTCAGGGTCATGAATTGTAGAACCTCGAATTGAACCCACATCTGCCTGACCTCAAACCTCAGACTAAACCTCACACACAGAAGACATACAGGACCTTTCTGCAAGTTTTTCACCATTTCCATCAAGTCTTCAATTTTTTTTGTGGACATGTCCTGTCCTGTGGAAACAAAACCATACATTTCAAAACCCAGTAGGATAAAAGGCCAAGAAAAGAATTCAATAGCCCACTAAGGTGGGCTGAGGGCAGATCTCCAGCCAGAGCAGAGCCTGTGCTCCTCTGTCCTGAGGTGGGAAATAGGCAAGAGATAAATTGGGCCCCTCCACAGTCAGCCTTTCTCTACATGGTACAATGATGCCACAGATATTCCCTTTACAGAACTCAAGGTGAGGGTAGGAGTGCGTTCACATTCATGCGGTCAAAGTTCCCAAAGTAAGAATGTGTGAAAAAAGAAGGGTAAAAAAACTGGATGTGAATTGAAAAAATCACTAACTGGAAGATGGCATTACCAGTTAAGAATTTCTAGAAATTCTTACACAAAACCACATGGACTAGTAAATGTAGTAAAGTATCTAGTTAAAACATATAGAAGGTCAGGAGTGTTGCTACATACCTGTAATCCCAGCACTCTGGGAGGCTGAGGCAGGAGGAACACAAGTTCAAGCCCAGCCTGTGCAAATTAGCGACTTAATGAGTCTCAAAAGAAAAAAAAATTTTAAAGGAGATAGGGATGTAACTCAATGAAAAGGCCCTGGATTGAATCCCCAGTACTGGAAATACTGGAAATAGAAAAATATAAATAAATTTATGAATAACAAAAGTTTTTAAAGCCCTGTAATCAATACAGAGAAAGTAAGTACCTATATTTACAGAAAAGTGGAGAACACAGTACTGTACTGTGGATAATTGTCCCCCCGGAACCCAAATGTTAGAAGTTTTGTTCCCAGCCCATATAATGCTATCACCAGGTGACGGAGTCATCAAGAGGAGAGGTTTATTTGGAAGTCTTCCGGTCAATAGGAATGCCCTTGAAAAGGATATTGCCACCTAGCTCCCCATTTCTGCTTCCTGGTTGGCATGAAATGAGCGGCTTTCTCTACCATGTGCTCCTGCCATGATATACCACCTTGCCACAAGTCCAAAAGAGACAGAACTGATCAACCATTGCCTTAAATCTCCATAACTCTGAGCCAAAATAAGCCCTTCCTCTTTTAATTATCTCAGGTATTTTGTTACAGCAATAGAAAGCTAATGCAGTTAAAATTTCATAAATAGCCAAAAATATTTAAAAATATATGCTTCCACCAGATGTGGTGGCACGTGCCTATAATCCCAGCACTTGGGAGGTTAAGGCAGGACAACTGCTGTGAGTTTGAGGCCAGCCTGAGCTACACAGTGAGTTCAAGACCAGCCCAAACTACATAGAGAGACCCTGTCTAAAAAAGCCAAAAAAAAAAAAATTACATATACACACACACATATATATAATCTCAGTCAGATTAAAGAATTACAAATTAATATATTGCACCTAAAAGACTGGTAAAGATTAACATACGAAATGCCCAGTGTTTGTGATGATGTGTGAAAAAAAGCATTCAAGTCCACTGAAATTGATAAACTTTTTGGAGGACAGCTTGACTACATCAACATTTTGAAGATATAATTTCACTTCCAGGAATTTATCCATCAATTGTTCTCAGTGAAATATACAAAACACATATTCAATGACACTGAATCAATATCTGTCAAAGCATAAACAGTAAACGACTTGAATGCCTATCATAGAGGATTTATGTTTTATCCGTACAACAGAATACTGTGTAGCCAGTAAAAGAAGGTCAATTAATATGTGTTACATGTGCTACATGTTAATATGAAAAGAGATCCTAAAATATTAGGAAGTGCAAAGTGACGTAACTTCTGTGGCTGCAGAGTTAAAAGACATGTCTGTCATTAAATAGATATATGTCCACCATGTCCAGATATTTCCTAGTCAGAGTCACACACACACACACAAACTTGGACAGTGCTTACTTCAGAAGATAGCACTGGCTAATTAGGGGACAGGAAGGACGCTGTGTACTTTTCACACATGCGCTTCTGCTTATTTTTATATTTTTAAAAGTTTAGAAAGATATTTATGCCACCTTAAAATGCTTTGAAAGTTAGTCAGAAAAACGTGTGGAGAGCACGGAAAGAAACCCACATAAGTGTACTGCCATCTCCTCTCACGCCAGTTTCCCAATTCCTCTTCTCTGAGGAAGCCACTGTCACCGGGTATTTGTGTGCTTTTCTTAAAATGTCTACCTGCCCACACCCCAATCCTTTTTAAACACAACCGTGGTCTCTCAGGCATTATGTTTCACGCCATGATTTTCTTGCTTCTCAGAGTCTCCTCACGTTCCTGTATAGGAATTTCCAGGATTCTGTTAGCAAGCTGCCCGGCCGTCTGCACCCCTCTGCCTCGGGAGGCTCAGAGGACTTCCTTTGGTCCCCCCCTCCCACCTCAGCCCCCACCCCACGCACGCACACGGAGCACCAGGCGACTTCCCTCCGCGGCTGTCGCAGGCGATTCCGGGAAGGCGGCGGATCTGGGGCAGCCCGAATGGGGCACACGCATGCACAGGGCAGCTGCTGGGGTCGCCCCTCGCTTCCCCTCACCAGCGCTGGCCTTTGTGGTCAGCAGGTGGTTCCCCCGACCCCAGTTCGAGGACATCCACCATCAAGTAGTATCGGCCACAGGGAAATGTAATTCTTAGCTAACTCTTCTGCGCCACCCGCGCAAAACCTGAGGAAGCACGAGTGGCGGAGACCCACGAATCCGAAGGAGTGGCACGAATCAAACGGAGTGGTGGGCACACGGTGACCCCCCACTTCACAGGGCCCTGGAACTACTCGCATGAAACCTCGAGGGCACCTCAGAGCTGTGACCACGGCGCAGTCAGCCTGTGTCCACCCAGACGCCACCACGGCCGGTTCTCCAGCCCAGGCCATTACCCACCGCTACCTCTGGCTCCCCCGAGTCCCTTGGCCAACCCCGCGGCTCCCTCGGGTTCGTCAGTCGAAGGTCTAGGCCTCGCAGCCATGTTTGTAGGGCTTCTCAGCGCCCGCTGCCGCCTCGACGACTGATTGGACCAACCCCGAGCGAGGCCAGCACTGTTAAATGCGCCTGCGCAGTACACTCCATGCGCCAGTTAGCTCTGTGGATGAGGGGTTAAGGGCGGGCACTTTCCCTGGCAGCTACTGCGCATGCTTGAAGCTGTGAGGTGGACAAATTCAAATCTGGTTTGAAAATGGCCAGCGTCAAGTGTGCCCTTACAGACTATTGGCCCATTGAGCATGTAGTTACTTGCTCGTGTATAAAGGTCTTCCATTTTACACGGTTGGATTGGGAACAGTGCATATGTGTCCTGCTATAGGGCCTATAATCCGAGTCTGCCTCTCTGCTCATGAAACTAACAAGCCCCTGTGGGCTTTTTTATTTTTGTAGTGATGCTAACATAAACGATGTTAGGCTCTGCCACCATTCAGGAAGGTCCAGCATTCTGCACAGGGCATACAAGCAGAATCCCACACTGGTTTGACTTTGGTGGCCACCAGCACTGACGGCAGGTAAATGGGCTCAACTCACTTGTATGCTGTTCCCTTCCAGTAAGCTCCTTCCCCAAATTAGCCAGGCTCTCCTCTTTCCTCCATGAACATTGTCCTGAATGGAGTATCCACCCTGGAGGCCGGGGAAAAGGGGCTAAAGCAGGTGTGGTGCCATGTGGCTGTTGGCCCAGTGTGAAGAGAAATAGAAAACAAAAAAACCTTCCCGAGCTTTCCCCACAGATATGGGAAAATCCATCCTAGAGGGAACCCACTAAGTCTACCTTACAATTCTGTTGGGGTTAGGATTGAGTTAAGGACATAGGGTTAGGGGTTAGGGTTTTAAGGTTAGGAATAGGTTTACTGTTGGGGTTATGATTAAGGTTAGGGCCCCAATTCCTGAGAATTATGGTTTATATCTTCAGACTTTATTCTTTTTCCTGTTTGCTTTTACATTCCTAACCTTAACTGGACATATGGCTTGATTTAGGTTTTAACTTATTGTGTGTGCTATTTTCTTTGTAACAGCCAACTGTATTTTAGGCCCTGTTCCTTACTAACTAGCTAACTGCCTCTTATACTAGTACACAAGAAGCAGACAGGCTGGGTCTTTAAACAATGGCTGAAGCATAAAAGAAAAAGGAGCCAAATACTTGATCCTCAAAGAAATGCCATTAAAGATTGTAGAGCAAGATACGTTTACAAGAAGACAGAGGTATAAAAAATATAACAACTCCACCTAGAAGAAGAACTTTTTCTTTCAAACTACAATACATTGGAATCCTTTTTCTGTAATCTCTTTGGCCCTGCCTAATTTTTGATAGTGCTGACACAAGTGATTCTGAGATAGAGACCTCCATGGAGACAAAGGGCAGGTCTACTCCTGGGCCCTTCGACTGTTATGCATTAAAAGCATGTTTAGTGTTTTCCTCTGAGGCAGCCAGGGACTTAAATGCTGCTTTTGCTAAATAGGTGAGTCTTCATCTGAGTTACAGAAATACAGTGGGGAACTACAAATAGAACAAAGTTTGACCTTGATTTTATATCTGCTTCCTTTACTACCTTAAACCATTGGGTGAGACTCCTATGTGGTTCTGCATGTAGGCATGGTAATCATTTAGGGAGGCTTGGCTGCATGTGCTGTTTGGGGGGGTGGCTGCTAGGGTTTGGGGCTGGAGACAGCCTGGTTGCCTGAGGGTGAAGCAAAATGTGTTCACCTGTGCCTGCCATCCAAGATCAAATGCTGACTGGCAGCACTACAGAAGGTGGCATGACCTCAGATTTGCAACCATCCAGTTTCTCCTTTGATCTTACTGCCCCTCTGTAAGCAGATTTAGGATGCCCCTAATGACACAGCAACTGGGAGATTCTGACATAAATGTTGCATGTTGGGGTGCTGCTTTTCATTTTCATGAATGTTAAAGCAGAAAACATAGGCTTGAATTTTGTGGACACCTGCTTTCTTCAGTCGTTGAATAAAAATATCTTTGTAAAAAAATCATTTAGGGAATGTCCATCTAAAAACTGGTGGTACAAGGTTATTAGCCCTAAAATTTATATTCCTATCTAATTCCCCCTCGAGACTAAGGAGATCAAGGTAAGATATTTGCAGGAACATGCAACTACCAGTGGGCACTCAAAAGACTTCCGTCTTTGCCCTAAAACTACAAATCTGTTGGATTCCAGCAGAGTCTCCACAAAACTGAGAGGGCCCCATGAAGAAGCAATCACCCTCTCAAGTGATAAGGACTTCTCCAGAGTCACCTTACAAAACCAAAACTATAATAATAATCGATCAGATCCTGGTCCATCTCAACAACCATATTAAAATGGGTCTTGTTCACAGGCTGCTCTCGTCTCCTCCAGGCTATGCCTCCTTCAGCTCCTCAAGCTGATGCCTCTTCCCATTTTCTCTTACTTTTCAACCCTGGCTACTAGCTCAGCCTAAGCCTGTCAGTGACAAGTCCCGGAATGTTGTTTTGCGATAAGTCAAGTATCTGCCCAAGCCAAGATGAGGTTCCCATCTCTTCTTTAGAGGGAACTCCTCCAAACCTGTCTGATGATAACTGCATTCCGGATTTAACCTCTCCTCGTCTCTGAATGAAATTTTCCTCTGAAGGTATGACTAATTAATCATCCTGTGTTGTAGTCCCTCCCTGCCAGGCTAAACAGGCCCTGGTGGATTGGAGGGGAAGCAATAGACAATTAAAATCAGTGTTTGAAAAAAACAATTTAGCCAAGCCAGGCACGATGATGCACACCTGTAATCCCAGAATTCTGGGAACCTGAAGTAGGAGGTTCACAAGTTCAAGCCCAGCCTTTGCAATTTATTGACTTAGCAAGACTCTGCCTCCAAATTAAACAAAAAAAAAAATTTTTTTTTAAGGATAGGTATGGAGTTACATACAAAGTCCCTGGGTCCAGTCTCCAAAACAAAACAAAACAAAAAGTTCCAAATTCAAGAAACAAAAGAGATTTAGAAAGCGTGGTCAGTAGCCTTCATTTATGTAGTAGTCCACTGTTTTTTTTCTGGTGTTGGGGATCAAACTCAGAGCCTGTGCTTGCAAGGCAAGCACTCTAACCACTGAGCTAAATCCCTAGAACCCATTGTTAAGCTTAATTTTATCTGCTCTGTAGATCATAGCAGCTTAAAATATCAGGAGTTGTACTCATGCAGAATTTGTGACAGGCAAGTTACAAAGTTTACTAGCGAAACAGTTAATTTTGTATAAACCCAAGTTCTTTGTCTCCTAAAATTGAAGAATAAATTTCAGGACAAAAGTAACAAGAAAAAAAAATTCTCTTGGTGGATACCAAGAGGAAAAAGAAGTCAAATCGTGCTTTCTTTGCCTCAGTGTTGTATAGCTAGGTAAAGCATGGGGGCTTGCTTCAAAAGGGATGAGTTCAAAAGAGTTCAAAAAGAAATCAGTTGTCTTCCATTTCTTCTCAACTCCATTGAAGTCCAGGGCTGGAGATAGAAAAGAACTGTTAAAGGTGTTAGCATGCCCTAGATAAGAGTCTTCTTCCTGGAGGTAAGAGTCCTTATCTCTCTATTCTCATTCCAACCCTTTATCCTTCGTTCTTCTGTTTACCTTTACTTTTTTTTTTTTTTTTTTGTGCAGGGGTTTGAACTCAGGGCCTAGTGAGCTTGCAAGACAGGCATTCTAACCACGGAGCTAAATCCCCAGCCTCTCCTTTACATTTTAAAGCTTAATCTACTGCTTGATTAAAACCGGGTGCTTGATTATATGGTTGTTTAAATTAGGTTTTAAACTGGGTAGGTTATTTTCTTTTCTTTTACCTAACCCTATCATTAGGTCTTTCTGACTGCCTACTCCTCATAACTAAACTACTACACTAGGAAAATGAAAGCAAACTAAGAGCAAAGAAAATCCAGTTATGTAGTATATGTGAATCAAGAAACATAATCCTTTTTAATCCT
Source organism: Hystrix cristata (assembly GCA_004026905.1). Taxonomy (NCBI): domain Eukaryota; kingdom Metazoa; phylum Chordata; class Mammalia; order Rodentia; family Hystricidae; genus Hystrix; species Hystrix cristata. The sequence goes on from PVJO010010402.1 coordinate 53,783, forward strand.
AGAAATCATTATCCACAGTAATAAAAGAAAAAAGAAAACCAGTTTGTCTGTAAAACAAGTTTAGTTCTGCCAGAAAGTTGTATTTAAAAGTACTCTGAGAGCCCAGTGAGAAAACGGAAGGCTAAGTGGCAGCAGCAAGGGAGGGACACTGAATTATATGCCAAAGAAAAGCAGGTACACTGACACAGGGCTATACAGAGAGATATGGGAAAATAACTGGAAGGAGAAACCCACTGGACCAAAATCTTGTATCAGGGGTATTTAGAAAGGGGAGCCAGACCACTTCTGGTGTGGTGGACTTACTGTGGTCAACTTGAGCCACAAAGCCCAGCTGGACTGAGTTGGTGTGATTCTAGGCATAGAGGATCCACCTGAGGATTGCTGCTGACACAACATAAAGCAGAGTGGGAGCAGAAGCTAGCTGGCGGGCTGTTTTCCAGGAGAAGCTCTGCTGTGGCTGGTTCTCCTGAAAGGAACTTGGCTGTTCTCAAGGAAGGAGCTCAGGGCCTTGCTGTCATTGAGGATGGCTGCTGTTGCTTCGGGGGAGCTCTGGTCATCATCTCTGCTGTGAGCATTGTATCCTGGTTCCAGGAAAGATTTCTTCAGCCATTCAGTGCAGACGCAGATGTACACGGGACATGTTGTGCGCTTCCAGTCCTTGATTGGATCTTTTGGGTCTGCAGTGCCTAAACAGACATTCAGCACTTCCTGCATCTGGCTTATGGGTGAATATTGTAACTTATAAATGTCCTATATTAAATCTGCTCTCTTACAAACCACTGACTCAAGAAAAGCTACCTAAGACACTTGGATTGCAGTGCCCCTTGCACCCCACGTCGGGCATGCATGCCGTCACAGAAATCAGGTTCCCCAATGGAGGGAGCTAGCACTTCAGCAGTAGTCTGAATGACAGAAGAGACTCCCAGTAACTCTACCCTCCCCACTGGGAAGGAGAACTCGCAAACCAGGGCGTCTGAGAAACTGAAAGCAAAGAATGGGGTATGAGAGGACACTGGCAGGCACTCAGGAAATTGAAAACAAGCAAACAGGTCAGATTAGAGACAGGAAACTGAGAGCTGAGAGGACTGTGGCCTGAAGTTTGTACCAGCAAGTAATGTCTGGGAGTGGCCAGAACCTAGAGAAATAGGAGACTAGACTGACCCAGAAATAATGACTTGTCCATTCCTTCCCCACACACTAGGAGTGTTGTGCTTATGGGATGTGCTCTGCACTGCCCGACCCCACCTGTAGGCAACCACATGGGATCTGCCAACATTACTGCCAGCAACTACTAAAGGCAGGAAGCTGTGGAGCTTCACCAGGTTCACAGGTTAGAGAGTGACATTCTAGAAAGAGTGACCAAAAAAGGACCCTGTTTAGGTAAAAGAAAGATAATATTCAAAATAGAGGAGAACTAGAAAGGGAAAAGGGGAAAAGAAATAAGGGAAAAGGGAAAAAATGGAAAAATGTAAATAAATCTGCTGTAAATAAGAAAAGGGGGGAACAGAAGGGAGGGGTGGGGAAGGGGCGGGGGACCAAGATATACCATGTACAGGTACAAAATAGCTATGATAAATGTGATCATTATGTATACAATGTACCAATACATGTTCTTGGTTAAAAAATAAATAAATAAAAAGGACCTTGTATGAAGGGCCAGAGAACGGTGCCCAGGTAAGAGGATATTCAATGATGTAATAGGTGAAAAGCCTGTGGAGAAAAAACACAGAGGTAACCTTGGGATTTTCCCTTCAGGGGAAGGAAAGGGAGGGAGAGGCCCCTGGCAAAAGATGAAGAAGAGCCAGGTGTGGTGGTCCAAGTCTATAATCCCAGTGCTCGGGAGGCTGAGGTAGGAGGGTTGCCATGAGTTTGAAGCCAACCTGGGTTCCAGCAGTGAGTTCAAGGTGAGCCTGAACTACATAGAGAGACCCTGTCAAAAAAAAAAAAAAAAGTTGAAGGAGAACCAAGTTACATTGCACCTTCTCTTTACCAAATTAACAGAGGTGGATGAATCACAGAACAGAGACAAAAGTCTAGAGTTAGCCATGCACAGGGTACCACTTGGACCTAGGAGCTGGCCCAGAGGGATATTCAGATCAGCAGGCCTCCTTGCTTACATGCAGGGAATTAAGCAAACCATTGGAGTACACCAGCTCAGACACCTGCTATTGACATTAGACTGACCTATAAATAGGACTGTGATGATACTTTGATCTACTGCTTCTGCTTCTGCATCAGCTTTTTTTCCTCACTTGTTCGTTCTTTTTATTATTTTTATTACTTTTATTTTTTCTTCTTTCTCTTTGTGTTTTCTCCTTTCTTCTCTCTCACTTTTATCTTTTTAGTTTCCTCTTTTTCTTTTTTTATTTTGAGACAGGATCTTGCTAAATTGCTAAGCTGCCCAGGCTGGGCTTGAATTTGTGATCCTCCTGCCTCAGCCTCCCAGAGTGCTGAGATTACAAGCATGTGCCACCATGTCCTCTCTTCCCCTTTTCCTTATTACATTTCCTTCCCTCTCCTCCTTCCCACATTTCATATGGTATATGTGTCAAAGGAAGGCATTACATATTGGTTAAGAGAATAATTCAACAGAAAGAGATAGCCATGGCAAATACATATGCACCAAATACCACTGCACACAACTTTATAAAACAAACACTACTGGACATAAAAGAACAGATAAATAATAGCACAATTACAGAGATCTCAATACACCATTATCACAAATAGATCAACTAGATAAAAAGCCAACAAAAATGTATCAGAGTTGAACCACATCTTCAAACAAATGGACTTAATAGATGTCTATAGAGTGTTCTACACTACAACAGAATACACAATCTTTGCGGCAGCACATGGAACTTTCTTCAAAGTAGGCCACATGCTAACCCATAAAGCTTTAAGAATCAAAACTGTTTCATACTGTGATGAAACTAGAAATCAATAACAAAAGAAACCACAGCAATTTCAGAAATACCTGGAGATTAAATAATACTCACATGAATAATCAATGGGACATAGAGGAATTCAAGGAAGGTATTAAATTTCTAGAATCAAATGATGATGCCAGTGTAACATACCAGAACCTGTGGGACACAATGAAAGCAGTCCTAAAAGGTAAGTTTATTACTGTGAATATTCACATTAGAAAAACAGAGTAAAGCCAAATAAAAAAATTATGATACCGCAAGGTCCTAGAAAAATAAGAACAATACAAATCCAGAGATAGTAAAAATAAGGAATTCATAAGGAACAGAATGGAAATTAATGCAATTAAAACAAAAAATACAAAGAATCAATGACTGTAAGAGCTGGCTTTTCCATCATACCACAGCATTATATACACAACCATGTTTATAGCAACACAGTTTGTTATACATCTTGGAAATAACCCAAATGCCCAGCAACTGATGAATGGATAAGAAGATGTGGTTTTTTTATACAATGGAGTACTCTGCTATAAAAAGGATAAATTTGAAACATTTATAGGTAAATGGATGCACCTTGAGAACATACATAAGTGAAATAAATCAGACATACATGAGTACATATCATATTGTTTCTCTGGTATGAGAAACCATAAGTGTAAATAAGGACAAAAATGTATACTAGATATTGTGAGAAAGAAAGAAAATATTCAAATGGGAAGGAGAACTAAGGAGGGGGAAGGGAGAAAGAAGAAAGGGAAAAGGAAAAGAGAAGGAGAAAAAAATGTAAATAAAGCTGTTGTAAAAAAGGAGGGGACAAGGAATTGAAGGGAGGGTTGGGGAAGGGAAAAAAAACCAAGATACATGATGTATAGGTACAAATTAACTATGATGAATGTGATCATTATGTGTATCTGAAATGTAGCAATAAATCTTGGTTCAATTAAAAAAAAGAGCTGGCTTTTCAAAACAATAAACGAAAGAAACAAAACTTTAGCCAAACTTAGCAAAAGAAGAAAAGGAAAGACCTATATCAACTCAATTAGAAATGAGTAAGGTGAAATCACAATGGGCACCAATGAAATCCAGAAGAGTATTAGTAATTACTTTAGAAACGTGAACTCCAGTAATGAGAGAACCTAGAAGATACAGACAGATCTCTAGACCCATATGAATTACCAAGAGCGCACCAAGAATATATAAAAACCCGGAACAGCTAAATAATAGGCAATGAAATTGAGGCAGGAATAAGAAACCTGTCAACTAAGGGAAGCCCAAAACCTAATGGATTCACCACTGAATTTTACAAGAATGTGAGGAAAGATCTAATGCCAAGAGTCCTCCAAATCTTTAATGAGATGGAAAGGGAAGGAGAACTTCAAAACTCATTCCTAGAAAATAGTATTACCTTGATTTCAAAACTATACAAGAACCCAACTGAAAAAGAAAACCACAGGGCACCCTCTTTAGTGAACACAGATGTAAAAATTCTCAACAAGTGCTAGCAAACAGAACGAAAAAAAAAATAATTGAAAAGATCATTATATTAAGACCAAGCAGGCATCATCCCAGGGATGCAAGAATGGTTCAACATATGCAAATCAATTAATGTAATGCATCTCTTAAACAGAAGCAAAACCAAAAATTACATGATTATCTCAACAGATACAGAAGAGGCCCTTGACAAAAATCCAACAAAAATTCATGATTAAAAAAAAAACCTTCAAGAAAATAGATATAGGAGAACCTCAATCCAATCTGACAAAAAGCCATTCATATGACTTTACTTACTGCCAATTTCATATGAAATGGAAAAAAACTGAAAGCTTTTCCTCTAAAATCAGAAGAAAATAAGAATGTCCACTATCACCACTCCTGTTCAATGTAGTACTCAAAAGTTTAGCCAGAGCAATCAGGCATGAAAAAGAAATAAAAGGAATATGGATAGGAGAGGAAGAAGTTAAATTACAGTTTTCTGCAAATAACATGATCCTTTACATAGGAGACACCCCTCCAAAAAAAAAAAAAACCTCACCAAAAGACTTCTGGACCATGTGCTTGCCTAGCAAGCACAAGGCCCTGAGTTTGATCCTTGGCACAAAAACAAAAACAAAAACAAAACAAAACAAAAAAACCCCAAACAAACAAAAAAAAGACTTCTGGAACAAATAATCAATTTAGCAATGTAGTACAAAATCAACACACAAAAAATCAGTAGGATTCCTGTACATAATGCACTAATGGAGAAAGAAATTAGGAAATTAATACCATTCATAATAGCATTGGGAAAAATTAAATACTTTGGAATTAGCCTAACCAAAGAAGTGAAAGATCACTATAATGAAAACATAGTACTCTGGAAAAGGATATTGAAAAGGATGTCAGAAAATGGAAAGCTATCCCTTGTTTCTAGATAGTCAGATATTGTCAAAATGGCCATATAACCAAAACTGATATGTAGATTTAATATATTCCCAAACAAAATACCAATAGCATTTCTCATGGAACTAGGAAAAACAATCCTAGCATTTACATCGAACCAGTAAAGACCCAAAATAACAAATGTAATTCTGGGCAACAAGGTCAAAGCAGGAGGCATCACAATCCCAGATTTCAAGTTATATTACAAAGCTACAAAAACACCAGGTTACTGACACAAAAACAGATATGCCAATCAGCGGAACAGAATAGAGGATGCAGAAACAACTCAATGCAGATTCAGTCCCTGATCTTTGATAAAGGGACAAAAAAAAAAAAGATCACGACCAATACTCTGGAAGAAACATAATTTGTTTAACAAATAGTGCTGGGAATATTGGTTACACACATGCAGAAGATTGAATCTAGACCCATATCTCTCACCGTGTACTAAAATAAAATCAAAACAGAAATACTTAATCTGCTGCAAGATAAAATAGATGTAACTATTTAAGAAACAAGCATAGGCAAAGGTATTTTAAATAGAACCCCAGTTCCACAAGAAATAACATCAAGAATGGGATTGAATCAAATTAAAAAGCTTTTGCACAGCAAAGGAAAACAAGCAATAGATTGAAAATACGAACACAGAATTAAAAAAAAATTTGGCAGGCACTCCGCAGAGGACTAACACGTAAAATATATAAAGAGCTTAAAAATATTAGACCTCCATAAATGAAAGACCAAATTTTAAAATGAGCCATTTAAATAAACAGACATCTCTCAGAAGCAAAAGTACAAATGGCCAATAAATACATGAAAAAATGTTCAACATCATTGGCCATGAAAGAAATGCAAATTAAAACAACACTGATATTCCATCTTACTCTGGAAAGAATGGCTACTATCAAGATATTAAATAAAATGCTGGCGAGGCTATGGGGAAAGGAACTCTTCTATAATTTTTGTGAGAAGGTAAACTAGTACAACCATTATGGAAATCAGTATGGAGAGTCTTCAAAAAACAAAAATTGAAAATTCCATTTGACCCAGTTGTTCTCTTCTAGGTATCTTCATGAAAGAGTTAAAAACATCATATTACAGTGATACATGCATATTCATGTTTAAAGCAGCACAACTCATAACAGCTAAATCTTACAAGTGGCCTACGTATCCATCAACAAATGAATGGATAAAAAATGTGGTGTTTACACATTATAGAGTACTACTCTGCTATAAGAAGAAAAAATGTAGCACTGCCTGCCTTCTGCTCAGGGGTGTGTTTTCTCTACATCTTTGCTTTACAATAAATTTTTGCATATATTTTTCCATGGTCACCTACGTGGCTTGTTTGAATTTTTTCATTGAAAACACAAAGGACCAAAGAACTAGGGTGGTCCTTGTGGCATCAGGACCCAGCTTCCCAATGAAAATCTCAAATTTAAACCACACCAGATCCTGATTCCCTACAGTTTACTGTGTAATATTTCTGTGTTCACATACTTCTTGCAATTCAAACTTTTATGTAAAAAACTGTACAGTGAGAGAGAAAGATGGCCACCTAGAGGGGCCAACAGCAAAAGTGCCTCTGAACTGGTGCTGGAGATAAGCAGATACCTTGAGGCAGGGGTAAAAGATAAAGTCTGATATAGGAGGATAACTGAAAAGAAAATCTAGCTAGAATAAAATCAAGTGTTTAGGAGGGGTGTGAGGAGAAACTAAAGCACTCCTGGATCACGGGATGCCAGCCTCCACCCCAGACCTAGCTTATGTGGCATAACAACTTGGGGGTGGATCGGACTGAGGGAGAGAGCTGGCTCTTCAGCGATAGCCTGGCTGGTGGAATAGATTCACAAGCACTGTAACCTTCCGACTGTGCACAGCGAGTAAGACAAAGCCAGAGAAGCCAAAAGCAGAATGCACCCATGACTTGTAAATAACACGCTCCAGCACTGGTGAGCGGTGGACTGTGGGAAGAGAAAAGGATTCACATTCACACACACACACACACACACACAGACACACACACACACACACACACACAAACACACACAGCCACCCACTCCCCCACATTAAGCGGGAGTACTGTTTTTGGAACATTCAGCAAGTGACACAATTGCCAGCAAGCTTCCATTACCTGTTTCTGTATAACAATAATGAACTCACCAAACAAATTAGGAAAACAATACTGTTCATAATAGCATTAAGAAAAATTAAACACTTACGAATTAACCTAACCAAGGAAACAAAAGACCTCTACAACATAAACAGCAGCACTCTGATAAAGGAGATGGTAGAGGACATCAGGAAACAGAAAGATGGTACCTGTACCCAGACAGGCAGAACCAGCATTGTCAAAAGGTACACAGTTCCAAAACTGACATATATATTTAATGTAATCCCAATCAAAATACCAACAGCATTCCTCACAGAACTAGAGGAAACAATCCTGATGGTCAGTCATCAGGAGCCAGAAGAGACCCAGGACAGCAAAAGCAATCCTGGATAAAAGAGCAAAGCAAGAGCCATCACAATTCTGGATTTCAAATTATATTACAAAGCTACAGTGATAAAATAGCATGATTCTGGTATAAAAACAAACATGTGAATCAGTGGAGCTGAATGAAGGATGCAGAAACAATCTCATACACAGCAGCCACCTGATCTCTGAAAAAGAGGCCAAAATCATATGCTGGAGGAAAGACAGCCTCTTTAATAAATGGTGATAGGAAAACTGGCTACACGCATGCAGAAGATTGACACTAGACTCATGTCTCTTACCATGTACTAAACTAAAATCAAAATGGATCAAAGACCTAAATATTAAAACAGAAACACTTAATCTCTTGGAAGATAAAATAGGTAAAACTCTGAAGACATAAGCATAGGCAAGGATTTTCTGAACAGAATCCCAATGCACAAGAAATAACATCAAGAATCAACAAATGGGACTTTATCAAATTTAAAACTTCTGCACAGCAAAGGAAACACCAATAAAAGAGACAACCTGTAGAATTGGAAAAAAAAATTGCCAGTTCCACCTCAGACAGAGGATTAATATCTAGACTGTATAAAGAACTCAAAAAAAGTAGACCTCCTCCAAAATAAAAGAACTAATTAAAAAATGGCAACTGAAACAGATAGACATTTATCAGAAGTAGAAGTACAAATGACCAATAAACACATGAAAAAACATACAACACCTCTGGCCGTTAGCGAAATGCAAATTAAAACAACACTCAAATTCTATCTTACTCCAGAATGAATGGCAATTATCAAGAAATCAAATAATAATGAATGCTGGTGAGGCTGTGAGGAAAAAGGACCCATTCTACATTGTTGGTGGGAAGGTATACTACTACAACCACTGTTATATATTCTGATCACCAACTATTTCTAACCAGACCTAGTCATGCACGCTAAGAGCTGTAAAGTGAAATGCCCCGTGGGAAACAACCAACTCACAGCTCCCAAGACCTTCCCAAGGCCACCATGTTCCAGCTCCTCCTGCACTGAACACTCCCCAAGGCCCACAGCCTCCAAACAAGGAGGAACAAAGAAATACCTAACCCTGCAGAAATGTCATGGGCCAGTCGATGCCCACATTCCCCTTCCGCCATAACCCCAATACAAACCTTAAGCCCCTTTGTTCTGAGAGCTGCTCCTTGTTCCTGAGAAGTCTCCCCTTTGGCTGGGTTTACCCCATAAGTAAAGCCTGCTCGTTGCTGTTTTGAGGTCTCATCTCATCCTTTCTCCAGCTCAAATTATTAATAACCACTATGGAAATCAGTATGGAGATTACTCAAAAAGCTAAAAATATTATAAATTTATTTGACCCAGCTATTACCCTTCTAGGTATCTTCCCAAAAGTGCTAAAGACATCATATTACAGTGATACACGTAAATCTTGGAAGCAGCCTATATGTCTATTAACAGGTGAATGAATAAATAAAATGTGGCACTTAATATGCAATGCAGTAGTACTCTGCTATAAGGAAGAGTAAATTTGTGTCATTTGTAAAAAAATAGATACGCCTTGAAACCATATTGTTAGGATGACTCCCCCCCACAGATGCCAAAATGGCCGTCGCTGGTTTCTCACAAAGCCCCTTCCCCCCCGTCTCTATGCCAGAATCTCCCGCTGAAACAATGGCCCCTCCCCCTGACTGGGGTCCTCAACTAGGTCCGTGCGCCAACTTGCCCAGGGGCGGTGTCCACTACCTGGTCACCCCATACAGAAAGGACCAATCCTAAACATGCACTTTTCAAACCCCCACGTCACGAAAAGGGGGGGCGACTAAGGGATAAAAGGCCACTATCCAGGGCATTCGGGGTCACTTCGCTCGAAGGAGACCGAGGAGCTGGAACACTGGGAGGAGCTGCACGGCGAGCGTCGGAGAGCTTCATCAGCCTGCCTGCCTCTTCTCTCCTCTGCCTGATCTCCGCTCCCCTGCTCCTGCATGAAGCCTGGCTGTTGCTGCTGCGACCTTGAGCTATAGCGCCGAGCTGTAACCCGACCCCGAGCTGCTGCTGGGCTGCAATAAACGTAATAAATCTGGCCTGCTGGGCCAATTGCCTTGCCCCAGTGTCCGCCCGGGCGGTGGACCTGGGCCATGCACCTAATTGAGCTGTAACACTGAGCTGTAAATAAACCCTGGCGGCAACCTAACACATATTAAGTGAAACAAATCAGACACATGAAATTAAATTCTTGTACCAGAAGCCCAAAATATAAAGAAAGAACAAAATACAAGATAGATAAAAGAAAACAGGGAAATAGATCTTTTGCATATAGGAAGAGGACCAGTAGATGGAAGGTGGGTTGGGAGGAAGAGGAACAGGATTCAAAAAGAATTAAGATGTAGCACAGACATGTACCAACTACCCATAGTGAATGTAATCATTTTGTACCACAAACATATACTAATAAAAAAAATCTGAACACATAGGCAAGTGTGGTGATGCAAAAATCCCTAATTCCAGCACTCTGGAAGGCTGTGTCAGGAGGATTGCAAGTTCAAGTCTGCCCTGATCAACTGAGTGAGACTCTGTCTCAGAATAAAATAAAGGGCTGGGGATGTAGTTCAGTGTGAAGGCACTGGATTCAATCCCCAGTACCACAAGGGGAAAAAAAAAAAAAAACCTCAACTCTTACGGTGGCATCAGGAGGTATGCTAGAGTAATGTAGGGCTGGGGCAGTGGCCTTTGGTGCTGTGAGAACAGCAGTAGTGGTAGGAAGTGGCAACAAGGGACATGCAGCCAAGCAGATGCAGTGCTAGCCAGTATCATGGAGGAAGCAAAGC